>ML806618.1:66985-132808 GCA_009831015.1 Picea engelmannii | reverse complement strand
TATATATATATATATATATATATATATATATATATATTTTGTAGTATATATGAATATGCACGGTATATACATATTTATGTGAATGTTTATATCATTTCAATTGCTTCCATTGAAAAGTTACTTTTCAATAGAGTTTTTTTTTGTTATAAAAGGATAAGAAAGTAAGTTTGGAAGTTTGAGTTACAAACTGATAAGAAAGCAATATGTTAAGATTTGTACATATGGAGCATATTGTATTTTTAGTCGAAGGAATAATAAGTTAATATATTGATTCTTATTTATTTTATAATTTATTTATTTTTATCATTAGTAAAATTGGAATTATAGTGTTGAAAAATAATTAATGGAGAATAATTGTAAAACTTATCTCAATGATTTTGTATTATTGGGAAGTCTGAGGTTGTATTGTTTCCAAGAAAACTTAGAGGAATTGAGCAAATCCAAAACAATTTATAATAAATAACCTTAAAATTAAGTACAACACTCCTTAGCCTATTTTCCTTTTAAACAATGTGCTTTGTCTCATTCATAGTAATGCTATGATCAGGGACTTAATGTACAAGCACAAGCTAATTAACATGAAGAATGAGATACTTCTTATCATTGCTTCAAATATCAATAAAACTCACTCAACTCTCAAAACAAGTTGGACTGAAGATGTAGTCTCTTTGTTAAACCAATGGAATATGATGAAGGAGGACACCCTCCAAGATATAGGCATTGTCAAAAGCACTATCATAACTAACTTTAAAAGGAAAACTTGGAGAGGTAGGTAGACTAAGAATAAGAGAAAGTTGAATTACTATATTGAAATTATTAAAACTAAGTTAGAAGATCAAAGTTATATTTCCGTTGTTGCCAAAAAAGATACTAAAAATCAGAGGGAAATTATAAATTTCATTTCCAAATTATTCCATTATAAAAACAACTTGATAAATTGAACTAATCAATTTAAGTTTATAGATATTATAGGCCAAAGTTGATCTAATTGGATGGTAATCATCATCATCATAGTCGACCAAGTATCAAATCAACCATATTCCTTTTTTTGGTGCCTACTCACACAACTTGTTTGGATGCACATTTTCAAAAGGGTGTTGTCTTGATACATTCTGTTGGCCCTGGACCAAGTTTTGAGGAAACCTTGGTCAGATTTGGCCCACTTTTGGACTTCAACACGATTGTCGAAGAAGGAGCGCCCAGGAGGAGTTGAGATCACGGATCTCACTTATTTTGTGGGCTATGTGATCCAGGTGGATATTGGTGGCCACCCACCTTTTCCAGCTGGCTCAAAACAACTTTCTAGCAATTTTGATAATTTACTATTTTTAGCAGTTTTTTGGGTTCTGAACTTCCAGAGTCATTTTGAGGCCCCAAACGATGTTTTTTGGGGTATGTTGCGATTGCAAAATTACATTGTGAAATTTTGTGCAAATGTTGTAGTCCTCGGATAGATATTTCTAATGGGCTATCATACACCTAAAACAGAGATCGTATGAAAAAGTTACAACCCCGAGAAGTTGATGTACTGACTTACCCAAACGGGGCCCACATGACTTTTGGCACTTCATCTCCTAGGGTTGGGTTTTTGGATGTTTAGGGTTTTTGAAACTCTTGTTTATTGTAAAAAAGCCTTGAGAGCCTCATTGTAATCATCTTCTTGCGAATGAGCTCAGTCGTCACATCTCTTCTCAGAGATAAACCGCCACCATTCCAACAAGCTCGTTTTCCGCTGCATTTTACAGTTTCAGCTTATTTCCTTATTGAATAGAAAACCAGTTTTATTGTATCTTCATTATTCTGTGTTAAGCATATGGTAATAATCTGTAGTCATTTTGTTCTGCTCATAAAATCTGGATCACTATGTGGACCCAGTAAGGGGTCCTCTAAGGTTTTGTAATGGGTTTATGGTATGTCAGCCCATGGGTTTCCCCCATGTTTGGCCCTATTGTAAGGGTTTGTAAAAGTATAAATAAAGAATAATGTATTGTAGAAGTAGTAGTCTTGGAACTAAGTGCAAGTAGTCGAGTTTCTTTGTGCAAAGGAATGTATGTGCATTAAGGATTTGTGCTCTATAGATATTTGGCTCTGTTCATTAACCTAGTTTTGGAAGGAGGATCTAGTGCTTAGTGCACAGATCTCTTGTCTAGTGTGAAGCTCAAATCTGTGGCTTAGTGCACATGAGTGAATGAATGTAAGATTCTGATGAATAATAAAGAGGTGAAGCGGTTGGTGGATGTAGCCCCACACTGGGGTGAACCACATATATTTGGTGTCTCTGGTTTGCTCTATGTTGTGTTATTTATGTTATGAATATGCTTTATGCTTTGATTAGGATTTCTTAAGTGCTTTACTTGTATTAAGTGTAAATGAATGCTAGATCTAACTTATCATGCTAAGTGCTAAGTGTTTAAGGTACATAATATTTTGTTATTACTACGCTAGATCTATCTTAGATTATGTTTTGGGATGTTAATAAGGTGAATAAAGTAATGCATGTCACTTCCTAAGCATTAACAGAACCCCTGCGAAGTGTTAGTATCACAGATCTGTGTCCCAGCTTGGTTACAGACACCTATGTCCTGTAACCCCCCCTGCTTCTACCTCGGGTGAGACTACACTTGCTTCATAGGTGTTGCCAAAAGGGCCAGTAGTTGGGGTTTTGTTGGTGCGTTGTTAAGCGTTGAACCCTGGGTTTTCCCCTATGCCAAAAAATGGTTCTGTTGTTGGGACCTGAAACTGTGATTGTTGGGAACTGAAGTAAATAAAAAGAGAAACTTTGTGCATAGATCTGTTGCTGAAGTGTGCAGTACTCTACTTGACTTGCAAAGATTTGTTCCTAGAGAGTAAGTTATCTGAAGAAAAGAGGTAAGATCCTAAAGAAGCAAGTTTTGTGCTTTGGTAAGAGAAAGATAAGTGAAAATTTTTGTTTCGAAAGCATGAATTTAAGTATGTTTAATAGGTTTTGTCCTAGTTTGAAGGCTAGGGCGTAGTTGAAAGAAAGAGTTGATTTCAGTAAATTTAATGGAAATAAAGAAAGATATGTTATTCCTATACATAAAAAGAGTTTTTGGACTAATAAGTGGATGCAGGAACCTAGAAAGATTTTTTACAGATTGCAGGTCCAACACTATGATCCTAGGGGAAGTGTGCAACACAGAAGAGGTTGGGGAATATTTAAAAGAAAAAGAGGACTGACATTGTGTTAAAATTGCAGAAGGCCCATACATCTTGCTAAGGAATGTCCTGAGGTAGGCCCTATTTGTCTTTGTTGTAAGATTGTTGGTCATGAGGTTGAGGATTGTCCAAGGATTATTGCTAAAATTGAAGGGATAAACATAAGAAAATAAAACTATGAAAAAAGTCAAGAGACTAAGGGCATTTTAGAAATTCATAGAGAAAAAGGGAAGTTCAAACTATGTTATTACAGTTGAAAGAAATGATGGGTGCTCACAAAGATGTTAGTTTACCAGAAATCCTGAAAGAAAAACAATGCATAAGTGCAAGAATAGAAGACTTCGACATAGATTGTGTCTTAGATGAAGAAACACAAGTGAATATTTTGACAGAAGAAACTTGGAAAATTTTGGGAAAGCCTATTATGGTACCTTCATTGGGAAGGATAGGCTTGTTTAAGGGAAAGATGATAACCCTATGTGGAAGAGTTACTAATGTACCTATTATTGTTCATGGAACATCGACTGAAGAGGAATTTGAAGTCATTAAGTTTTTTGGGGACATCGCCCCTTTCCCACTTTTGTTAGGTAAGACTTGGATTGAGAAGGATCAAAACATAAGGAAAGCAGAGGAAGAAGCTAAAGAAAAGAAAAAGAAAGAACTAAGGGATTTCATAGCTAGAAAAATAGATCGACTCATAGAAGAACGAGAGGATAAGTCTAAGCAACATAACAAAGTAACAACGCAGGAGGGACAAACAGTCAGAGAATTAGCTACCAAGGTTGGAATAATCCAAGAAGGCTTGAAGGACTTATCTATCCAAGAAAGAAGTATGTCCACTTAGGAAGTGTTAAGAAAAGGGATATTAACTTCAGAATCCTTGAGGGAACCTCAACAATGTGAAGCCACTGTGCTAGGAGAAAATAAGAATAAAAATGGAAAGAGGATTCCAGAAACAGTTAGAGAGACTCAGATCACTGGAAAGAAGGTAAGGAAACTCAATAAAAAGAAAGATAAGTTGGAAAATCTACAAGAAGCTACAGAGACCATATGGAAGACTTCACAAACTAGAACCTTGCAGGAGGCAGGTTCACAGGATTTGAACCTCGTTGGAATAATAGGTCCGCGCAGAATGGGACTTCGCCCTGGTGAAGTTATATGACCATTGGAGGCGCCCCAACCATTAGAATGACGCTCCAGAACAGTTAGAAAATGAATTTATTGGCTGATGGACCGCTTTTGGATGTTGAGACCGCACCATAACGGACATATTTACATTTATGTAAGCATGTCCTAACCTTTGGAAGATACATTATGATACACCACTTATTTAACTCGTCGATCGCTGAGTTGGGACCACTTTTTGCCACTCTTGATTAACTGAGCCAAGAAGAGAATTGTCTGTGAGTCATGTTGTGCTATCTGGAACTAGACATCGCCTGCCCGTTTTTCTACCCCATTGTCTGTTTGACTACCCTGACCTATCTATTTAAAAAATAGAATGTCGGGCGAACCTAGTGAACTGGAGAAGTCTGTTGAGGAATTCCTTAAGAGAAGCTAATGGTCGATAGACTAAAATCTGAAGGTATTCAGGCGTTGTCGACTAGGGGACTGCAGGCTTCCCCTTCGACTGGTCATCGTTCCGGTCGTGTTAACCCCGTAACTAAGCAGTGAAGTAAGCATCGCAGTGATCTGGCTAATGTGAAGCAGATCCTGTCAATCCTACCTGATTATATTCCAGCTTTGGCTGGTGTTGTTAAACGCGACAACATCCCCCGATATTTTGAGTACGTCGTGTTTACTGTGTACATTCCGAAAGGAATACGCATAGTTGGGAGTCAGTTAGGACAAATCTCCCTATAAATTAAGAACAAGGAATTCAATTTAGGAGACCAGAAGAACTATGCCATGTTGGCGCCCCACCGCTATCTCATGAAGACAATCGGGAATAAGCCTCGCCTTGTCTCACAGCCATGGATTAAGGGGTTGGTGCAATCCACCATGCTGAATGTGATGAAGCTCCTACATTTTGGCCACCAGCAGGAGGTTAACGCTTGTGTTAAACTCCTCTTGTCATGCTATCATAGCGGATACCTGTGGCTCAATAGAAGGATTATTGTGGATCCGAAGTTGATCCACCAGATTACAGGTTTAAGTGTGAATGGACCTGACCCTTAGCATATTTATCCAGGGAAGGCCTCGGACTGTTCCCTGGGGAAATACATCAAAGAATCTTACGAAGACATCGAAAAAGGAAAGTGAGGTTACAAGGTAGCCTATATATAGGATGGTGTAGTGTGCCTTGCTTGCCAACTCCTAGTTGGCAAGCTCGTGAGGAAGAACCACCCCACACAGGTCACCGGGTTCATGGTGGACCTCGCAGGAAAATGTGTGGAGGGCATGCAGATGAACTGGGCGAACTACCTCGTCAATGAGCTAGAGAAGGATTATCGTGAAGCCTAGGACTTGGGATATGAATTCCATTACAGTCGGATGATCATTTTGATCACATTTGTCGCTTGGAAAATGCCTAAAGGAGTCACCTTCCCAAAGATCAAACCCTAGGAGCCATTGGTCGCTCGGTTTTCCACCCTGTGGTACACTAATGACGTGACAAAGAAGTGGCAGTCCAATGTGGTGTTTCATGCATACTACCAGAAATTAAAGGTCCATCAAATCATTTCTGCGCATGACACCACATACCCTATGCCAGTACCGACCAATAACAAAGTTTCGCAATGATCCTCATTTCATCTACATCGCTGCACGTAGAGACAAGAACCAGGAAGAACTACAGTCGTACTACAAATTGACAGATGAATATATGGAGCAGATTACAAAGGAGTGGCTAGAGGAATTTCTTGTACCTGTCGCTAATGCAGAACTATCTGACACTAACACCATATAAATCCCCATAGTCACATGAGTTGAGCATGTCAGACAGTCCAGTGGGACGAAGAAGAAGAAAAAGAAGGAGGAATTCCATGATATAGAGAGCGATGAGGAGGACAACGCTTCTGAAGATAACAAGTCTGACTTGCCAAGAGGAGGAGAAGACGAAGCAGAAGGATAGGGAGGAGGAGATGAAAGAGAAGAAGAGAAAGGAGGAGGCGGAGCCACACTGCCTGGAGATCCCCCTACTGGGATAGTGACACCGCAAAAGAGGATGGTTTCTCCAAAGAAACTCTCAGCAAGGAAGAAGACACACGCTAATAAGCCCTAGTTGGAGGCCACTCTCACTGAGGACGACATCAGTCTAGTCTGCAGAGCTATGGAGGACGCTTCTGAGGACATCTTGCAAAGATAAAGAGAGAAGCATGAGGAGCTATACAAAATAATTGAGAAGGAATTGAATGAAGTACAACAAGTTGTTTGCTTGGTCCACATAGTACCTACTGTATCGTCTGCACCTTCCTCGTCATAGAGTGCAGAATTAGGGGATGAACCAACCCAATTGAGAAGGATTGCATATGCAACAGAAGCCTGGTTCCAGAGAGCTCGGGAAGAGAAGGAGAAGGCTACAAAAGCCATGAAAAGGGATAAAGATGAAGTCCTAGTGCAATTACAAGCAGCGCAGGAAAATGTAGCAGCCCACAAAAGTGAGAAAGCATAGCTTTAGGCGAAGTTTCAGGAGGAAAAATCCCAGCTACAGAGATAAAAAGAGAAGATTCTCATAGAGCGGGCCATGGTCAAAGAAGTGGTGAGTAAAGCATATCACTCTGTGCCAAGCTTGGCACAGAAGGATCAAGAGTCGGTCAAATCTCAAGTAGTAAAGCTCGCAGAGGCCATCCAACAACTTTAGGATAGAATAATAGAATTGGAGGCCCAAACAATACTGAGCACCCCATAGGAGGTGCATGACCAGAGGGAAGAGACCGCCAAAAACACAGTAGTAAGAATAAGATCCCTCGCTTTAGAATGTAAATAACTAATTGATAGGAGCACCTAGACATAAAAATGCCTCACCAAGGATCCAGAGCTAAGAAAGCTAGAAGTGCAGTTATAGGAGGCACAACAACATGCATTTTCAGTGCAGACACAGATGAAGTTGCTCACCGTAGTAGAAAGAATGAAGATATCTCAGGAGAAACATGTAGTACAACAATAGATCACTTCCCTCCAGGGTAAGGTAATCGAAGTCACGCAGAAGCTACAACCTGTGCAAGATGAAGCTTGTAAGGTGTTTGAAGAAATTGATGGACAAGGCTCACAACTAGATCAAGTGGTTGCAACAGTAAAAAAACGCATGGAAGGGCTTGTTACAGAGAATACGATCCAAGAGCTCGCTGAGCAGGAGGCTCAGGTGAAGCAGTAAGTCGAGGCATCTTGAGTTAATCTCGAAGCCTTCGAAGCATAATTTTCCATACCAGAGTGACTCGGGACGAGTCACAGGTGAGTGTTGGGGGCCTGTTGGCCCTCGAGCAAGCTTTGAGGAAACCTTGGTTAGATTTGGCCCACTTTTGCACTTCGACACGATGGTTGAAAAAGGAGCACCCAGGCGGAGCTGAGATCACGGATCTCACTTATTTTGCGGGCTATGTAGACCCAATAAGGGGTCCTCTAGGGTTTTTGTAATGGGTTTATGGGATGTCGACCAATGGGTTCCCCCCATGTTTGGCCCAATTGTAAGGGTTCGTAAAAGTATAAATAAAGAATAATGTATTGTAGAAGTAGTAGTCTTGGAGCTAAGTGCAAGTAGTCAAGTTTCTTTGTGCAAATGAATGTATGTGCATTAAGGCTTTGTGCTCGATAGATAGTTGGCTTTGTGCATTGAACTAGTTTTAGAAGGAGGATCTAGTGCTTAGTATCCGGATCTCCTTTCTGGTGCAAAGCTTGACTCTGTGGCTTAGTGCACAGGAGTGAATGAACGTAAGATTTTGACGAATAATAAATAGGCGAAGAGGTTAGTGAATGTATCCCCACACTGGGGTGAACCACATATATCTAGTGTCTCTGGTTTGCTCTGTATTGTGTTATTTATGTTATGAATCTGCCTTGTGCTTTGATTAGGATTGCATAAGTGATTTACTTGTGTTAAGGGTAAATGAATGCTAGATGTAACTTATCATGCTAAGTGCTAAGTGTTTAAGGTGCATAATATTTTGTTATTACTAAACTAGACCTATCTTAGATTATGTTTTGTGATGTTAATATGGTGAATAAACTAATGCATGTCACTTCCTAAGCGTTAACAAAACCCCTGTGAAGTGTTAGTATCACAGATCTGTGTCCCAGCTTAGTTACATACACTTGTGTCTTGTAACCCCCCTGCTTCTACCTCGGGTGAGACTACGCCTACTTCGCAGTTGTTTCCGAAAGGGCCAGTAGTCGGGGTTTTGTTGGTGCATTGTTAAGCGTTGAACCCTGGGTTTGCCCCTGTGCCAACACATTCTCAAAAGAGTTGGATACATTGTCATTCTCAAAAGGGTTGGATACATTGTCAAATGGATGTTATCCTGATGTGTTTTAAAAAATGGTGTAAATGTCAAAGAGTTGTTAAATAAGTCCATCATCTTAGACGTATTTTTCAAATTCCTTCTTGAAATGGCATCTCTTGATTTCATTAGAGTGGTAACTAGTTCTAGTTTGGTTAGCTCGTTTTTGAAGAGAAAAACATATTTTTAATTTGATTTTTATGTGGAATCATTTTCAGTGGAAACTCATCTATAGTATTTTTTTTCACAAAGATTCAATTGATTATTTGATGTATTCATCTCCCTGGTTCTCCAACATATTTGGATTCTTGTATGTGAGATGGGGTGAAAGGACATGGAGATATGTTATCTATAGTAGTTTTTACATAAAGATTCAACTAATTATCTGATGTCTTCATTTCTCTGGTTCTCCAACCTACTTGGATTAGTGTTTATGAGATGGGGTGAAAGGACATGGATATGTGTTACCTTTAATGGGGGATATTCTCCTCTTGGATTGACATGTCATAAATTTTGTTCCTTTTTAAGGGTCTACATAGATGATTTTTCTATGTGCACCCATCATTATTTGTTGGATGTGGTAGATAACAATTTGGTTGGTCATCTGAAGGAAAACTTTCTTTCATAATGGCATCCACAACCAAGCACCTTGTCTTCATGCATATCCAAGTGCCTTATCTTCTTATCTAAATTGGTTGGATAATTAATTGTACAATGGATTGAAGCAAATCCAAAGGAGCTTGATGGATGCTTCACAAGTTATTATTTGCTCGACAACAAGATTAAGACAAGTGTTGTGGTAAATGTTGAATATGTTTTGGTACATGTTGTTATATGTGTTTCCTTTAACTAAGATAACTCTTTTTCTAGATGAAATGTGTCCAAGGGTAAACTTTCCATTTAGAAATTAGGGAATAAATTCCCAAACATTCATTCTCCATTGAACGTATGGCTTTGGCTCTGGTCGTTGTCTCGCTTGTTCCCACATCAAATGTTTGATCACTAACTCTCAGATTTGAGGAATATCTAGATATGAACTATAGGCTCAACATCCATTACCATATCTCCCTCTGTTTAGTGTGACCCTAACACATTTCCATCACATAGCAACCCCTAAAGAGTGTTGGGTATGTGTTATATTATTTGGCATTTTTTTCATCTGTTTTTAGCGGTTTTTAGCACATGGTTTTTGTTGATGGTTTTCTAAGTCGGATTAAGGAATTAGGGTTGTTGACTAATCTCGGTCAATGGATTAGGGTTTTTGGATGCCACGAGATCATATATATATTTTATTGTAAAAAATGAATATATATGATGAATAGAAGATAAGATGTGTGGCTCTAAATAGGTTGTTGGTTTTCTTAGTTTGGGTTTCTAAGGTAAAATCTTTGTGTAATGTGTGTGTGTGTGTGTGTCATTGTATCTTTTTTGTTTTTATTAAGAATATGTTTGCAGTAAATCATTGTACAAGGTTAAAATATACATTTGGTATCAGAGCCAGGTTATTGGCTTTAGGGGGGTGCCTTTGTGGATAAGGGTTTGGATTGGTTCTATGATAAACCTTGTTCCAGTGGGAGATATGCGGTATCGATTCTTCAGGTGAAAGGAAATGACGAGCAGTTCAAAATTAAATATCGAGAAATTTAATGGGAAATGTTTTGAGCTATGGAAGCTCAAGATGGAATATCTATTGCTGGACAAAGATCAGTGGATCATTGTGGATCCAGGTACTGCACCTACAGGAACGTCAGTAGAAGATTGGGAAAAGTTGGATTGGAAGGAGAAGAGCACAATCTGATCGTGTCTCTCAGATTTAGTATTATTGAGTGTCTCAAGGGGAAGCTACAACCAAGGCATTATGAGAAAAGTTAGGGGATTTGTATTAGTCAAAGTCTCTGGTAAACAAACAGTTCATGTGGAAGAAGTTGTATAACCTTAGGATGAAATATGGAGACTCGGTGACAGAGCATATGAACGCCTTCAATACTTTGGTAAGTCAACTATTATCTACTAATATTCATATTTTTTATGAAGATAAGTGTATTGGTTTATTGTTCTCTTTACTAGACTCATGGGATGGTCTAGTTGTGGCCATAGGTAGTAATTCAACTACTTTAACTTTTGATAATGTGGTCTCATCCTTGTTGTCGGAGGAGATGGGCAGAAAAATATGGAAATCCAGAGCATAGATTCCTTATTTGCAAGAGGACATTCCCATCCCAAGGTTGGACAAAAATTTAATTTTTGTAAGCAAAATGGATGATGCAAGGGTAAAAGCATTGTTTGAGAAAGAAACCTGCAGGATGGTTCGAGGGGCAATGGTGTTTTTGAAGGGAGTTTGGATTGGAACGATGTATAATTTGATAGGAAGCACTATTAGTGATGGGTGCAATAGTTCCATTGTTCATGAGATTGGAGATGAAGAAGAAAAACTCCTACAATCTCTAGATAAAAGACTATGTTGTGGCATCAAAGATTGGGACATATCGGAGAGAAGGGCCTTCAAGTACTACATGGTAAAGGTATGGGTTAAGATATCTCTAACTTCTCTCTGGACTTTGATTTCTATGAACATTTCATACATGGGAAGCATAATCGGGTGAGATTCCCCTCTAGTGCAAAGAGGGCTGAGGGAATTTTACAGTTGGTGCACAATGGTTTGTTTGGACCTGTGTTGGTTCCATCACTGGGAAAATTTGTCTACTATGTATCATTTATGGATGACTTCTCAAGGAATACATGGATTTAATTCCTTGGGAAGAAATCTGAATTCTTTGACAAATTCAAGGATTTTAAGGCTCTTCTGGACAATCAGATAGAGATGAGAATTAAGGTGTTGAGGATGGATATTACTGAACAATTTTGCATAAATGAATTTGATGAATTCTATATGAAGTGCAGTATATAAATCCAGAATACTACTCCATATATGCCTCAGCAGATTGGAGTTGAAGAAATGATAAATAGGATGCTCATGGAAAAAGCAAGGTCCATGCTCAGTGATGTTGGGTTAGGACAAGAATTATGGGCAGAGGCAGTGGGCATTTCATGTTACCTGGTCAATTGATCACTCTCATCAGCACTGGATGAAAAGACTCCACATGATGTATGGACTGGTAAGAAACTCTCTCTAACACGTCTCATGGTATTTGGTTGTGATGCCTATGTTATTGTTCCAAAGAAAAATAGGAGTAAGCTAAATAAAAGGATGAAAATTGTATCTTTATTGGGTATAAAGATGGTCTAAAAGGTTATAAGCTTTGGATCCCAAAAAATAAGAAGGTAGTGTATATCCGAGATGTGGCATTTAGAGAAATCAAATATGTTATCAAACAAAAAGTCCTACCAAGGAAGAAAGAACCAGAGAAAATAGAGTTTGAATTGAAGGATAATGAATCAGACTCTACAAATGAACAAGTATTGGAAGAAAAATATCTGCATACTCAAGTATTGAGGAGATTGGTTTGAGAAATAAGGAAACCAAAAAGGTACTCCACCTTATTTTCATTCAAATTTTCTTTGTTTATTACTGAAGATAATCCTAGAACCGTTAGGGAGGCAGTGGATTTATAGGATGGAAAACTCTAGAAAAACTCCATGGTCAAAGAAATGGCAGGTTTCAAAAATAATGAGGCTTGGAGTTTCCAACTAGAAGAAATCCCATTGGCAACAAATGGGTGTTTAATAAGAAGTTGAATGCAAAAGGAAAAGTGGAGAAATACAAAGCTCGGTTAGTAGCAAAAGTTACACAATACAATTGACTTTGGTGAGATTTTTTCTAATGTTTCCAATTTAACTTTAATTAGATTTCTTTTATTTGTTACTATAGATTTTGATTTTGAAATAGAACAAATGGATGTGAAGATAGTTGTTAGAAAAAAATAGGATCCTAGAGCAAAAAAATAGAACAAATGCGGAAATAAAAACACAGAAGATACACAATACAATACAGACAAAGATATACGTGGTTCACCCAATATGGGATACGTCCACTAGAGAAATTTCCAAGTCCTTCCTTTATTATTATCCATCAAATGAAGGGATACAACCTACAACACACCCACTATAACTTCATCTTCTTCCTCCCATAGTCTCCTCTCTCAGAATACAATATTCACTCTCATCTACAGTCGCAATACAATTCCCTCATACATAAAAGAGGGTTTCCTTCTAGGAAAAAAAACCCTAACATAAATTCTACTATCATATTTGTGACCTTATAATGAATGGTCTAAATTGACTACAAAATTGCAATATTTAAATTTCATTTAAAAAAAAAATTCCCCCTCATGGCCAGGGAGGGCCAAGAATCCTTATCCTACAGTTTCTTTGACTCATATATAAAACACTTGCATATGAATTAGGAATATAATCAGGCTCCATAACCAATAAAAACATTCCTACATGGGGATATGAAAGAAGAAATCTACAAAGGCTTTGTTGTGAAGGGAAATAAAGAGTTGGTATGCAAGTTGAAAAAGTTCATGTATGGGTTAAAGAAATCATCAGGGATGTGGTATCAAAAATTTGATACTTATATGTTGGGACTTGGCTTCACAAGGACCAAAGCATATCATTGTATGTATTTCAAATTAATCAGTGATCATATTATTTATTTGGTCCTTTATGTGGATGATATGTTGTTGATAGGAAATGACAAGGAGATTATCCAGGATGTGAAAACTCATTTGTCCTCTAAATTGGACATGAAGGATATTGGTGCTGCGAATTTCATTTTGGCATGGAAATTAAAAGAGATCAAGCAAACATGAAACGCTGGTTAAATCAGAGGAAACATGTTGAGACAATATTACAGAGGTTTAATATGTAGGAATGTAAATAGGTCAGGGTTCCTATTCTTGTAGGTGTAAAGTTGTTTGTCGATCAGTGTCCCAAGACACAAGAAGAGGAAGAGGACATGTCTCATGTTCCATATTCTAGTGTGGTTGGAAATTTGATCTATGCAATGGTATGTAATAGACCAGACATTGCACATGTAGTGGGAGTTTTGAGCAGGTATATGTCAAAACCAGGGAAGGAGCATTGGACAACAATAAAAAGGTTTTTCAGGTATTTATGTGGCACTACTAGTTATGGATTTTGTTATCAAGGAAGATCGGGATTGGACATATTGTTGGACACACATGGGTTTGTTAATGCAAAATGGACTGGATATTTGAATCACAAGAGATCTACAAGTGGGTATGTGTTTAACCTGTTTCGAGGAGCAATCAGTTGGATGAACAAAAGATGGTTTTTAGTGGCACTCTCAACTACATACACTTAATACATGGAAACCACTCATGCAAGCAAGGAAAAAGTATGGTTACAGAGACTATGTTCAGGTATTGGGTTGGTACAAAAATTTGTAAGTGTAGATTGTGACAATCAGAGTTCAATCTTCCTGGTGATGAACTCGACTTATCGTTCAAAGGAAAAGCATATCGATTTTTAATATCACTTTGTGAGAGACATGGTTGAAGAAAAGAAGGTGTTGTTGATGAAGGTGGACACTTTGAAGAATGTTGCAGATTCATTAACAAAATTTCTCTTGGTGTAGAGGATCTATGGGCATTGTTTCCTTGGATTGTTGACTATGTAACCATGTAACTCGTTGTATGCAAAGAAAACAACAAGTGGGAGAATGTTGGATATGTGTTATATTCTTTGTGTGGGCTAGTTGGGGGGGGGTCACAATGGGGTGGATCCCCCTTTTATAGGGGGATCGTAGGGGGGAAATATCCCTACTACACATGGGTTTGGGGGCAATGTGCTTCTCCCCCCAAAAAATAAAAATAAAAATAAAACAAAAAACAAATTGGCATTTTTTGCATCTGTTTTTTGCGTTTTTTTGGCACATGGTTTTTTTCGATGGTTTTCTAATTCTATTTAAGGAATTATGGTTGTTGACTAAACCGGGTCAATGGATTAGGGATTTTGGATGTTGTGGGATCATATATATATATATATATATATATATATATATATATATATATATATATATATGTTGTAGTGTAAAAAATGAAGATATATGATGAATAGAAGATAAGAAGCGCGACTCTAAATAGGTTGTTGATTTTCCCGGTTTGGGTTTCTAGGGTAAAATCTGTGTGTAATGTGTGTGTGTTCCATTGTGTCTTTTTTTTATTTTTTATTAAGAATATGTTTGCAGTAAACAATTGTAAAAAGTTAAAATCTACAAAGAGGAAGTGTGTGTTTCCTTCTTTAGCTAGGATTGGTTTCTTCCTAGCATGGAAAAAAAATCTCTAGTGCATGCACATGCTTGCAAGCACACCATGGAGTTGTCAAGAACTCCTCTAAGGCCATTGATCTCCATAAACCAATATTCATCACAACTCAAGATGGGGTTCTTTGGATGAAATACCGAAAACAAGAATTGGATTGTGGTTTCCCTTGGCATCAACCTATTATCCATCTTGTTGGTGTCATTGATCTCCTTTGTTGTTATAGATCCCAGACCTTTCTTTCCATAGAAGGAGCATGCCTTCACGTACCAACAGTTGACAAATGTATGGCCTCTCCTCTTGCAATAGTAACAAAAAAGGAATTTGGTGTTTGATGAATACCTCTTGGCCTTCGTCTTCTTCTTTCCCTAGACGATCTTCTTGTTGATTTCTCTGAGTGCGGGTGTAGGCTGAGCCTCTGAGATACTCTCATTTCTACCCTCCTTCAATCCACCACAAAAAGTTTGAAGTTCTAGTGGGATGCCACCTTCACTTACCTTTGGTCCTCCTTCTTCTGATGAGAAGGCCAACTTTGGCATATCTTTATCCTTTACAAAAATGGTCTCCATGGTCATGGGATTTTCCATTCTACCATCAAATCATGGGCCTTTGTGCTTGACCCATTATTTGGCTACAATGGGGCTTAATATTCCTTATCTTGTCTTTCCTATCCCTTGTCCATCATATCCCATTTTCATTTAGAGTTTGGAACCAATTCCTCTGGTATGATTTTCAAATTCACCAAGCCACTCTTGAGAAATGTTTAGGGAAGGTAAATTTACCAAAGGGCTATCAGTTATGGTGTTGGCTTCTACAGTAGTAATGGAAAATGACCTTGATTCTCAGTGCTCTTGGACAATTGCTTAGAGCCTTCCCAAGGCCTCCTCCTTATATTCCAACTCTTGTTGCAACTAAGCCATAATCTATATGAGCCTATCCTCTTGTCAACCATACAACTGAATGACCTTTTCTCCCAAGTTTACCAACTACACTCTATGCTTGTTACAACTTGTCATGACCAGTGTGAAGGTGTCTTAGAATTATTCAAACTTCTTCTTAAGAAATGGTATCTTTTTGGTAGAGGTCTCAATGTGCTTATCCATATCTATCATTCTTTGGTTAAACATTTGGACCTACTCCGTCAAGTGTTCATTCTCTTCCTAAAGCTGAGAATTGCTATCCCATAGGTCTTCCAACCTTTCTTTGCTTTTTGTACCCATGCTAAGGTATACAATGGTCTCTTAAAAGTTCTAGCAAGTGTTCCATGGTCAAAGATGCAACTGCTATGATACCATATGATCTATAAACAAGGAACTTATAACCAACTCGCTTCACCAACATGGATCCTCTACTTATTTCAATTTCTTGTATCTATCTTAGTCTTATACAGATAACTCTATTTGCACAAAATCCACTAGGCCTTTATTTCTTTTCACTGCACAAGGATCTCTCTTCTCTCCCTTGTTGCACATGACAACCATCTAGCAACACAATAGAAATCATGTCAATAAATATCAATGCTCCACAAATATTCTGAAGATAGTGACCAGATACTGATGCTACGTGATTTCTTTTCTCTTAGTGACTTGATTGATGGATTGTGATCTTCATTGGAATACACAACAAAGTATATGAGAAGGTGGCTTTCTTTCATTTATGTCTTCCCAAGAAACCAAGGTTCTTTATGAAATATATATGTATCAACATTGTTATTGATACCCTCCAATAACAAATGTATTATTACTCCTTAGTTTACAAGGATAGGGAGGTTCCAATTATCCTAGGAAGAACTACACAAAGTCTACAATAACTTCAAATTCATAAACCAAATTAGATATAACTTCTTAATAGAAACTGGGTTTGGATTATCTGATTCTACAAACCATACATGTCACTTTCCCCATGGCACTCATGTATATTGCATATATTCCATTACCATTCCACTTTTAGGTTTGTGTACCACAAACATAGAAACACATTCAATTCAAAGAAGGAATTTATTTTGTAGTTAGTCAAGAAGAGTAGTGTGCAATAATAATAACAATGAACCTACATGTTTTGTAACATTCAAAACCTTTTATTTTTATCGGCCATCTGTGAAGTAAATGCTCTGGTATAGCATGCTAATATTTTTCTTCCAATAACCTTCCAACGAGTCCAATGACATTCCAAGGAAGTCCTTCAATTCTCATTCACCTATAAACATATACTCACTTTTGGAAACACGTCCATAGCCTTCTCTACTTGGACCATTCATTCCTCTAGAGATGAATTCTAATTAATTGAATTCAACTGAACTCCTCGTGAAGTAAACCACATGAGGGAGATCAACCAGGTGAGAGAACCAATCGACCATGTTATGAAACAAACCAACTGACCAAGTTATGAAACAATTTGACCATAAGTTTAATTCGACCATACTATGTACTAAGTTGACCCAAGGTAATTAGATTGACCAGTAAATAAATCAATTGAGACATGCAATTGACCAAGTAGGAAATGAAATTCCCAAGTAGATGGGAGTCAACCCAGGAAGTGAACAATTTGCTCAACAAGGAAGTTCAAGCTTATGGGGGGTGCATGCGGCCTACAGAAGGAGTAAACATCCAACAAACTAATGAAACATGGCCCAGAGGGGGAGCTGGAATAGTGGGGATGAAAAATGGTCAAGTTACTAAATAAAAGAGGCCAGGTATAAAAGAAATTCAACCAGTAAGTTAATGAAATGCTCGGGTATGCCAATGGCCTCAAAACATAGAGAGATAAATTGCATTTTCTAAATGCAAGGGAATAAAATTATCAATTTGGAAGGAATATGAAACAACTATATCACTTCACAGTTTGATCTCATTTGGCTAATAGGATGGATGGTCTGACTCTCATGGACATTATAGTTGACCAAGCAACTGACAATAATGAGTTTCAAGGAATGAATCATTTTTATTTGGAGTACAAAGGAATTGGTTTTAAATAGTAAGATATTGATTGACTGATTCATTATGCCTATTTGGATTCAACATTCCATCAAAGTATTCACATGAGAACACTGGAAAACCCAGGAAATTCCTAACAACACTAATTCTGATAGATCACTAATTAAAATACCCAACTAATTCAATGTAATATTGAATTGATTAAGCAACATGGAAATGTCAAAATGAAAATGCAATAGTGTTGTGGTGGGAAATCCCCCTACGGAATAGCATTTAGGGTTATATTTTGCATGCAAATACGACCGGAAGAATCCTACTTTCTACCGTCGTCCCAGATTTAATCCCCATTTCTTTCAAGAAAATACATGGTTACACAAACATACCTTGTTCCAGACGTTCGATGTCGATCCTTCTTCATGCTTGATTGCTTGTTGGCAGCTATCCTCTCAACACTATCCTGTGCAAAAAAAAAGCAACAAACTCTACATGAATTTTTTCTACAGATTAATGGGTTAGAGATTCAAACATATATTCACTAAACTATGAAGAAATCATATAGTGGGATAGGAAAATCATTTCTTTATTATTAACTTTAATGAATCAACTTACAATTTCGAGACCAACCACTACTCCGCGAACCTGATCCTGGGCTCCTATTCAAATGTCCTCCAACTTATTTTCTTTGTATCTCTCTTTGCACAAGGATGGCTAAAGGGTTGGGACAATGGGAATGTGCAATTGGGTAGAGTTTCTTTACACTTATTCTCCTCTTCCAAATAGGACCCCTAACCCTTCTTTTATAGGCTAGAAGAAGCTAGGTATTTGGACGAACCCTTGGCCATGCATGGCCGAGAGTTTCAGTTAACTCACCCAAAGCTCTGTGTTCCATTGGCAAATTTCATTTTTTCGTGCTTTTGTAGGTCCACACAGGTTGTTTTAGGTCATCTAGTGTGTACACACATGCAGTAATGGGGTAGGGTGCATGGGCCCTTATAAAAGAGGTTTTGTAAAGAGTTGTTCAATAGTGCTTTGGTAAAGAAGGGATCCGAGATGGCCTGATCCCCCTATGGACTAGCATTTAGGGTTATATTATGCATGCAAATAAGACTGAAACAATCCTACTTTCTACCATCGTCCCAGATTTAATCCCCATTTCTTTTAATCAAATACATGGTTACACAAACATACCTTGTTCTGGACATTCGATGTCGATCCTTCTTCACACTTGATCTCTTGTTGGTAGCTATCCTCTCAAGATTGTCCTGCGTACAAAACAAGAAACAAACTCTACATGCATTTGTTCTATAGATTAATGGGTTAGAGATTCAAACATATATTCAATAAACTATGAAGAACTCATATAGTGGGATGAGAAAAGCATTTCTTTATTATTAACTTTAATGAATCAACTTACAATGTCGAGACCGGCCACTGCTCTGCAAACCTGATCCTGGGCTCCTCTTCAAATGTCCTCCAACTTCTTTGCTTTGTATCTCTCTTTGCACAAGGATGGATAAAGGGTTGGGACAATGGGAATGTGCAATTGGGTAGAGTTTCTTTACTCTTATTCTCCTCTGCCAAATAGGACCCCTAACCCTTCTTTTATAGGCTAGAAGAATCTAGGTATTTGGATGAACCCTCGGCCATGCAGGGCCAGGAGTTTCAGTTAACTCACCCAAAGCTGTGTGTTCCATCAACAACTTTCCTTTTTTCGTTCTTTTGTAGGTCCACGCGGGATGTTTTAGTTCAACTAGCATGTACATGTGTGCAGTAATGGGGTAGGGCACGTGGGCCCTTATAAAATAGGTTTTTTAAAGAGTTGTTCAATAGTGCTTTGGAAAAGAAGGGATCTGAGATGGCCTGATGCTAGGTAAGCATGTATGGTGCAAATTAGAGTTATAACAGATGCCCCCTAATGTGTGAGGTTAGAAGCACATCTGATGGACGAAATACATTACCAATCTTTATTGATGTGATGAACAAGTGAGCCTAGGGACCAAGAACCGTGAGGTGTCGTCTGCAAAATAACAAATGTCTCACCAAGGTGGGCATACCCATGCTCAGGATAGAATCATGGCTACCAATCAAATACATTGTATATCCATGTCAAATAACTATATAAAGTGTAGCCGCGAACAATACACAGTGGAGCTACATCTCGAAATCAAAAATATATACATATAGAGTATCCATCTTTTAGAAGTTGATAGGACCTGATGGTTGGAGATGAGATCTTCAGAGCTCGAGCAACAACTTCAAAATCTTCAAAACTCAAGGTAGGAGTGTAATATGAGTGTACAACTTCACTACCCATAGGTCTTTGACGGCTTGTTGGTCATGGACTAGATAATCTTGATGATCAGATTGAAGGCTTCATTGATTTTGAACAAAGACTTGATTGGACGTCCAGGATGGTCGAGTATGAGGGAAAGAGAGAAATTGCAGAGGGGCCAACTCAGGCTTGGTAGAAACTTCCCTTGGACAACAACACGACAAATGATGAGACTTAGGAAGCATGGCATTAATCATAAGTTTACGAAGCACGAGACAACGCAAACTCTCCATATGTTTGGAAGAATAAGCAAACGGAGGAGGACACAACTCTATGTAGCGATAACAACTTCCTAAGGTCGTATTACATCCCATAGTTTGACGAACAAACAAACAGATGTGCCTTATCCAAGGGTGACTCATTATGCCGCCAATAAAGAAAATACTTTTCCCTTCCTCTTTTTGGGGTATATTTGATTTTTTTGTCTTTTTCAATAATTTTGGAAAAAAGAATAAAGGAATGTTACGTTACAATGGAGGAACGAGTGTTAGAAACATACAAGTTCAAGGAGCAAGGACAAGACTGATGTTCAGAATAATGATACTCGGGAAAAATCCTTTAGGGGCCAAGGGTGTTAAGATGCAGAAGAAAAGTGCTACAAGGCTGGCGTATAAGGTATGCAAACGCAGTTAACAAAACACACAATGGTAACATCCTTCAATGTAAGTTTAATTAGCCCAAAGAAGGTAAGCTCGGTGTTTTTTCATATTTAGAGAGTCTGAAAAAACATAAAAGGAGACTCCATTGGGGTACCTTTTTCAAAGATAGTCTAGTCGGTTCGAAAAAGGGGTAAACTAGAACTGACAAGACATCTATTGAAAACCATTTTAATGAGTGTGATAAGGACAAGATCACTCGACCATTTTTTCATTTTTAAGGAGTCTAAAAAAAGATTAACTATGGACTCCGTCAGGAATGTTCTTCTGGACAAGTTTAACGAGTGTGAGAGAATAAGGTCACTTGATGATCTTTTCAATTTTAGGGAATCTGAAAAGAGATTAACTATGGACTCCGTGGGGGTTCCTTTTTCGTAAATTTAGTCCCTCGGGCCTGAAAAAGGGTTAAAATGATACTTGAGAGTACTCTTCTAGAGAACTAAAGTTCCATAGAGTATACCTTTGTTTGTACAATTGACCGTCTGGACCGAAAAAGGGGTAAACTACCGCCGAACAAACGTGACTTCAAATTTCAGTTTAACGAGAGTGAAATGCCACAAGATCACTTGGTAATATTTTCATGTTTAGAGGGTCTAAAAAGGGCTTAAAAGAAGACCCGTAGAGGTCACTTTTCTCAATTAATCCGGACGAGATCAAAAATCATAAATGCAGTCTCACCAGATGTTGCTTTTGGATCTCAAAGCGATCTTGAAAAACAACAAAGTTAGCTCATGATCAACTCTTTGTGGGTCGATGCCTGGCATATCCTCGGGGGAGCAGTATTCTCTGACGAAAACATTGTCTATGATGCCAGGGGTTATAGAGATATTGATAGGTATCGATCCAACAATGGTTTCCATATTACCGTCAGCATAGATCTCGTGTGTAGCTAAGGGATTAATAGGACAAGACCTATCTCCAGTCATAGTCAAGGTGAATTCTCCAGCCTTGATTCTGCTTAACTCTGGGAGGAAGTATGATATGTGATGAAGATCATCCCAGGGTTTGTCCAGACTAGTCATTGCTTCAATTACTACTTCGTCAGAGGGCAAGACTAAGTCTAACGAATCGGTGTCAGCGAGAGAACCTTGAGCCCAAATAGGCTCTAGAAGTGGATCAAACTCTTGTGCAAGAGTTGGATCTGGGTTGGATGAAGCTTGTTGGACTAAAGAGTACGCTACTTCAGCTACAGACAAGGGCATGGACATGCCCGGGTGCCCTGTTCCATCCATCGTGGTTGATGGGGAAGGAAGTATCCATGAATCATCGAAGTAAGTCATGTGGAACGACAAAACTTGAAAAATCTCAACCTTATGGTGATTGGATATAAAATTGATATCGCCTTGAGGGGGCGGGTAATCGAAGGTACCCATCAAAGATGGGCACAAACCAACCCCTACGTTAACCACGCCTGGTTGAGGATTATCAATCATCGGTACCATGGATGCCCCCAATGAAGGGTCAGGTCTGGAGAAAGACAATTGATCGATGGTCACAATCCGACCCTTGTGTGGAAACAACAAGACCTGGAAAACTGTAGAAACTACATCTTGCATTGCATAAGTCCAACTCCTCCCTAACAAGAGGTTATAGTTGAGGGGTGTGTTGACTACTTCTACCTTGACACACATGGTCTTCCCTCCTAACTGCATGGGGAAAGAGAGAATGATACCATGTGGTCAAAACAAACAATCGTTGAAAGCAGTGAGAAGAGTAGGTGATGGAGACAAAACGGGCTAGCCAATGGCCTTCCAACATGCCAATGAAATGACGCATGTCGAGGCGCCCTCATCAACCACTGTGCAAAATATATTCTGAGTAAACATTTTCGTGGGATAAGCCACTACTATCTAAAATGCGACGTGGTAAGGAAGACGAGGTTTTAGGTTAGTTGTATCTAGCATTATTGTACCCAGATTACAAGTCTCGGTAGATCCTAAAGTGATTAACAAGGATTTCCTCTAGGAAGGGCAGCTTTGGAGGACCTCCAAAGAGGACATCGCACAAGGGGTTTGTGATAAATATTCCACCACAGAATAGTTCTGGGCAGCCCTTGCGTTTGGGTTGTGAGAATCTTTTTTGAACGTGCCTTTGGGGATGTGTGTCATTGTTTCGCCCAATGTCTTCTCAATCTGTAGAGGAAGAGATGGGAGTTCGGCTTCTTTTCCCTTCTCAGAAGTGTTTGGTTTACTATAGTCATGCACTCTAGTCGATATAAAAGCATCACCCTTCACCATATATACATTCACGGATGCGGGTTTGTTTGAAGACGGAGAGGGTCTTTGGTTGCCCCCTTTCATGCTTGCAGAGGCTTGGGTTAGATTTTGCCCATGTCGAAATGGATTGGTTAACACAGCAGGTTGTTGCTGCATCACGAATGTTTGGGCTTCTACAAGCCGAGGACATAGATGGGTCAGGTGGTCTTCCATGCACAAGTTGCATGGATACCTTGCCTTTTGTTTCTCAATGTTGTTCCCGCCAGCATTATCGGTAGGTTTTTTATCCCCCTTACCCTTCTTTCATTGTTTTTTCTTTCCTTCAGGCTGTTGGGTGGCCTTTGGATTAGTCAATTGCACTATGTGTACATCCAACGTTTTGGTAAGGGGAGCAGCCAAAGCAGTAGTTTGGCTGGCCACTGAGTTTTGTATAGACAATTGCTGCAACTGCCTCGTCAGTTGCTCAGTGGGCTTTGTTTGTGTTGAACCAACAATACCATCAACATGTGATCCAACTCTGTGTCTAGTGTTATCAAGTATTGAGCATGGCGCATCATGCAAGATCTTGTATAATAAACTGGACTGAGAATAGATTATCTCAAGTTGTTGAGCTCTCATGATGGCATCTTCTTTAGAAAATACTCTCGACGTCGCGACGTCTTTAGACAACTGTGGGACCAAAGAGTTAAGGAACCACTTGAGCAGGAATTATGGTGGGACTGGTACCTTAATTAAACTCTTTCGGTGTCTCCATTCTCAGATGTGATCAGAGATATGGTCCGCTTTTTTTTGTGAGAAATTGGCCAGTAATTCGGTGCCAACGTCATATCTCACAGGTAACTGGAAATGGTTTAGGAAAGCCATCACCAGTTCGTCGAAGGAAGAGTATCTTGAGCGATCAAGCTCAATGTACCATTTTGCGGCACTCCCAATGAGAGTACATTGAAACAATCACAATTGTACAGAGTCGTCTTTCAACGAGTTAGATGAGCACCAAAGATGGAAGGTAGTCACATGATCTCCTGGATCTTCATTAGGCTTGGCTTCGAACTTTGGGATGTCCGAAGGCAACTTCGTTGGCATAGGAGGCCAATGTGGATCATGACAGATAGGGTCATTCAACAACCTTGTCAAGTCTGACAAATGCAAGGTTGCCAGGAAGGGTAGTTTGGGTTGTTGGTGATAACCTGGGAAAAAGGGGCTTGGAGTTTGGCTAGCACCAGGTTGCTAGGAAAAGTTCAGTTGCTAGCCTGGGTTTTGGTAAAAACCATGGCCATGGCCAATGTATGGATTTTTCATGTGAGGATACATCATCGACTGATTTCCAAAATAGGACATAGATGGTTGGGCATGCATTACATTTGAAGGACTTTGGGAAGGGTTGCCCCACATCAGTCCCGTGGGGATAGGCATAGTGCTTTGTCCGGGGTTCCATTGATTGTGAAAAGAATTACCCCATATCGACATTCCTGATGAGGGAACTGATCCCAAAGCCCTGATGTGGAAGAAGTTCCTGGGTGTGCCCCCTGTGCAGGAATAGTACCCTGCATAGGAATAGGTTGTTTGAAACCGGGATTGCCCCCAGTTGAGAAATTAGTTGACGGAAATGCGTTGTTACCAAATGCACCGAACATATAAAACGGTGTCGAATTCCAAGGCCCTGATGTGGAAGAAGTTCCTGGGTGTGCCCCCTATGCAGGAATAGTACCCTACATAGGAATAGGTTGTCCAAAACCGGGGTTGCCCCCAGTTGAGAAAGTAGTTGACGAAAATGCGTTGTTACCAAATGCACCAAACAAAGAAAACAGTGTCGAACCTACCGACATATTATGCGAAGGTGGTCCTAGACTCCCTGCTCCAAGTAAGCTATGGTGTGCAGGTGGCCCGATGGATTGCTGATGCGTGCCACCGAGAGAAGGGGATGAAGGAGGTATATGACCTCCCATGTAAGGGAAAGTGTTAAAAAGAGCAGGAGTACCCCCCATGTTTCCTTGCAGAGGAGCGTTAGAGCTCCTTGCCCCCAAACCTGAAGTCTGTGAAGTGGAGTAGGAAAGTATAGGACTTGTACCTGAACTAGGCATCTCGTATGAGAACAGAGGGCCTGTTGCACTTGGTGTGAAAGGGGTTGTGGCCACTGCCAAAGACAGGATCGGACCACTGTGCGATGTAGAGGCGGTCGAGACCATGGTGGCTCGGACCGGTGACGGTGGGTTAGGAGGTGGAAACTCTCTTGTGGTGACAACCGTAGTGGGAATTGAAGAATTCCTAAAAGGAGTAACAACATTTGTTTCCATTACTGCATGCGACACTGTCTGGCACTTGTAAGGATGAATCGGTACAATGGTGGGTGTCGAAAGATCAGTGGTTGGGGTTTCAACTAGACCAAGAGTTTTCACTCCAAGGTCTAAAACGGTCGATTCCTCTAGATGTTGGTCGGGAACAATTTCTTGTGACCTACTTGCTTCAAAATACCCTTGTTGGTCTAGCTTTTTCCTTAATAGTGGCAGGGGTGGCTCCAGTATAACCAGAGGCAGGCCAAGAAGCCTTCATGACCGGCGAAGATCATGATCCTCCACTATGTGAGAAGATCAAAGACACTCTAGTGTTCTAGTTGTTCAAAAACAACACACACTAAAAAATTCTCTATAAGATAAGACAGGAAAACACTAAATTAGTTGGAAGAACAGTTACAACAACCAACACTAGAGCAACTTACCAATGAAAGTGCAAATTGAACACGGAAGCACCCTCCAGGTATACTCTGCAAAGAGTGGCCTGATTTTTGTCCTAGGTACCGTGGTATACCCCCACAATCACCTGTGTATGTCCCTAAAAAACATAGGCAACTAGGTTGCCAGTGCGCGAACAGTCACCAGGCGGGTATAGTTGAAAGTCGGGTAGACCACAATAAGAAGGGTATCGAGCCCAAAACCTATCAAGGGTATCGAAAGCAAGTGGTCCAGAAGAAAACTGATGACCTCGAACGGATTCGAGACCCATGAAGCTCCATGGAAAATGCAATCGACGGAATCCCAAGACAAGCCCTCTATATGTGTTCTCCACTACGATTGGTCCAGCTTTGGAGGGGTTATCTCCGCTACCTTTCTGCACATGACCTCGTGTTTATCCCCTATGTTAGAGGGGGGTCACGAATAAATTTCATGATATTGGACTTGGACACTCCCTAACTCAGACTCCAATGTTTGATTTTAATGGCATTGAAGAGTTTCCTCTCCAACCTAATCCAAGGCCCTAATCCTGAACTAGTTGGTTAATGCTACAAACATAAAAGTCTAATAAATTTTATATTTAGCATTAATTTTATGGATTTTCTTATGTCAAAGGGTATGAAAGTGAAACTGATGATGTTTGAAAGATGAAAATAAAAATGAACAAAAACTAGAAACAAAAACCTTCTCTTAATGCAAAATTTCAACAACTTTTCAATTTTTTTTATTTTTTTATTTTTTTTTAAGATCTTTTGAATCAGAAAAATTAAAGAAGTATTTCACTCAACTACAAGTTAATTATGACCTAAGAAAACTGTCAATAACTTATGAAAGCAAAGACTTTCCCCTGGTTACTAATGCAAAACAACACTTTTCAACCAAACAAAGAAAATGAAAGTTTTTTTTTTTTTTTATTTGAATGCTCACAAAGAAAAAAGGAAAAATATCAACAAGTCAAAAACCAAGAAAAAATTCTGGTCTAATCGCAGATCGCAAAGAATCACTTCAATAAATCACACAATAGAAACTTAAAAAAGGACTCTCACACTTGTCTAAAAACCCTAAAGAAAACTTTTGATGACAACTTTTAAATGAAAAAAGAAAGCTATGGCTAAGATCAACCCTAAGCTATTGATTGCTAGGATAGAGATTCAAAAACCTGAGAGGTATAACTCTTGTCAAGGGAAAGGATGACTACCTCACCCTCAACAAAAACTATCCTGCACAAGCACACTACTAACAATTCAACAACAAGCGTGTGCATGCGAGCTGTGTAGAGCCAGAGAGCATGTACATGCGGGCTGGCCTTATACAGACCGCGTGTATCTCTAAAACTCTGAAACAAATAAAAACAGACAATCCAAACTAGGAAGAGACCACTGATATTGAGAACCAGGATCTCTTAAAGGCTTAGACACTCTCTTTAACAGAAAAAGGAAAACAATGTAAGGAAAAAATTTGTAAAACAGACCAATTTGAGATGAGACTGCAAACAACCAAGACTAGAAAGAGTTCCAGAAAACCCCTGAGAATGACTGATTCTGACAGGGAAGAGGATGACTGCCTCAAACATTTTCTAGAATCTACACGCTACTATTACTTCTTCAGCTATCGTTTACACGCGGGATGTAAGAAAGTAGGGTGCGGGTACATGCGTGCAAACCTTATGCAGGCCACGTGTACCTCTGTGGGTCTCAAAAAAATACAATCAAGCAAATAACAGAGATAGCTGGTATGGAAGACCAGAATCTCTGTTAGCTCAGACTTTGCGGAAACTTCAAAAAACAGGAAAGAAAACCAGTCTTTTAAAACTACCCAAAAATATTCCCAGGAACCCTAAAGACTTCCCTAGTACGGTCGCCAATTCTGTTGTGGTGGTAAATCCCCCTACAGACTATCATTTAGGGTTATATTATGCATGCAGATAAGACCGAAATAATCCTACTTTCTACCGTCATCCCAGATTTAATCCCCATTTCTTTCAAGCAAATACATGGCTACATGAACATACCTTGTTCTGGACGTTCGATGTCGATACTTCTTCATGCTTGATCGCTTGTTGGTAGCTATCCTCTCAAGACTATCCTGCATACAAAATAAGAAACAAACTCTACATGCATTTGTTCTACAGATTAATGGGTTAGAGATTCAAACATATATTCACTAAACTATGAAGAACTCATATAGTGGGACGGGAAAAGCATTTATTTATTATTAACTTTAATGAATCAACTTACAATGTCGAGACCGACCACTGCTCCATGAACCTGATCCTAGACTCCTCTTCAAATGACCTCCAACTTCTTTGCTTTGTATCTCTCTTTGCACAAGGATGGCTAAAGGGTTGGGACAATGGGAATGTGAAATTGGGTAGAGTTTCTTTACTCTTATTCTCCTCTTCCAAATAGGACCCCTAACCCTTCTTTTATAGGCTAGAAGAAGCTAGGTATTTGGATGAACCCTCGACCATTCATGGCTGGGAGTTTTAGTTAACTCACCCAAAGCTATGTGTTCCGTCGACAACTTTCCTTTTTTCATGCTTTTGTAGGTCCACACAGCCTGTTTTAGGTCAGCTAGTGTGTACACGCATGCAGTAATGGGGTAGGGCGCATGGGCCCTTATAAAAGAGGTTTTGTAAAGAGTTGTTCAATAGTGCTTTGGCAAAGAAGGGATCTAAGATAACCTGATGCCAGGTAAGCATGTATGGTGCAAATTAGGGTTATAACAAATAACTCCTACTTTTCAAATTAGGGTTTCAGTTAACTCACCCAAAGCTGTGTGTTTCGTCGACAACTTTCCTTTTTTCGTGCTTTTGTAGGTCCATGCAGGTTGTTTTAGGTCAGCTAGCATGTACACACGTGCAGTAATGGGGTAGGGCATGTGGACCCTTATAAAAGAGGTTTTTTAAAGAGTTGTTCAGTAGTGCTTTGGCAAAGAAGGGATCTGATATGGCCTGATGCTAGGTAAGCATGTATGGCGCAAATTAGGGTTATAACAAATAGATAAATTAAAACACATGGAGACTTTGTTTACCGTAGAACCCAAATGGGAAAACTAACTTTGAATGGGCTTAGGATTTTATTTGGTTATCTCTAGTTACAATTATGTTCATCCTTCTCTCTTGTCCAAAACACCCTTTGAGAGTGAAATTGATGACAGAAATAGCGAGCATTGGGGTAATGGGAAGGATAACAGGCTAACCTTTCATTTCCCATTCCTCGCTCTTTTTTGTCGTCAATTTTTTTCCATTTCCTTAAATTCTCAATATTTTTCTCTTTTGTCTTATTCACTTTATATTTTACAATATTCGCATGACCTTCATAAATTGTCGAATTGTATTGCAGGTACTGAGTCTTACCCATTCATTAGTTTGGATCTGTTGTAGATAACATATGTCAAAGGTATCATATATGGATCAAGATTTTATGGTATGTACGAATGCTTCAAAAGAATGATTGGGTGGAGTATTAATGAAATAAGGTAGGTTGATTTCCTATGTTTCAAGAAATATTCACCACATAAAGAGAATTATGTAACACGTGATTTAGAACTTGTTGTGATAGTTTATGCGTTAAAAATTGGGGACATACTTGGTTGGAAGAACATTTGAATTGAAGACAAGTCATCATGTACTTTAACATATATTTATGCAAAGTAACCTAAATGCTAGACAAAGGAGGTGGTCATAATTATTGAGTATGATTTTGATATATCATGCATCACGGGAACAATAAATAAAGTAGCAAAAGTTTTAAGTAACAAGTCATTTATTTTCTCGATTTTTCCATTAAAGACAAATTTGCAAGAAAAGATATTGAAATTACAATTTGAAGACAAATGGTATAAGGAAGTTAAGTTAGAATTAGATAATGAAGTGATGAAAATTCACCAAATATGAAGGATACACCTTAGATGGTGATGGTTTATAATGATTTCATGGAAGTATTTACATGTCATTGAATGATGAGATTTGAAATTTAATTTTAAGAGAAGCTCATAGAGTGGTTTATGTGGCTCATCCAGGAGTTTATGTGGCTCATCCGGGAGTAAAGAAGATGAATGTAGATTTGAAATTGTTTTTCTTTCGGAACTGAATGAAAAGAGATATAGTTAATCATGTAGATATATGCTTTGAATATTAGAAAGTTATTAGAGGAAAGTTTTCTAAAAAATGTGCCCCCAGACCCTAATACAGATTCCATGTCATACGCTATTAAATAATCAAAATGCTTTAAAAATCAATAGAGGTGCATGTCGAAGGAAATTTTTTATTACATAATTTGGAAATATGAAAAAAAAATTAATAATATAATTTGTTTGCCCTAAGCATGATCTCTATCCAGGTTTCCTAAAATCGTCTTGGATATCGAGAGTGGAATTAATGCTAACTGATTTTCAATAGTTGTAATAAATGTGAGATCTTATATCTCAATGATATTTAATAATGCATTCACTCTTTTTGTTATTAACAATGGTTAATTTTTTTGTTGAGTTTCCTGGGTTTATTACTTACTTAAATATCCACATGCACCACACTATATATATATATATATATATATATATATATATATATATATATATATATATATATATATATATTAGCATTTTCAATTTTGTTCATAGTAGATCACTCTTCACGACAATTTGTAGGAAAGGTTCCCCAACCTTGCGCATTTTCAATTTCTTTCACAATAGATCACTCTACACAACAATTCGTAGAAAAGGTTCCCCCATCATTCCTCCTCCTTTCTCTGGAATGAACCAATCATCCATCAATGCTCCTCCCAGGTTTGGATTCTTTGGTCCTGATGCTACTCAGTCAATCGTATCAAATGCAACATCTTCGAAGTTGGAATGAGTCTTGGTGAAGTTAGTTGGAACTAGAATCAATATGGAGATATTCAGAGCATTTTCACCTTAGAGGAGATCATTTGGGAGGGAGGTGAAATACCTATTTGTGCTTGTTCAAAGCATAAGTCATCACCGAACTAACAACTACGAGTTCCTTCCAATCCAATGGAAAGGGTAAAGGTAACAAAAAGGGGAAAGGTATAACTGATCTTCTTTTCTTCATATTTAACGTGATTTATAATTGTGGAACTTCTTCAATACTTACACAATAGCTCCATCAGAGGGTAAGTGTTTACCCAACCTCATGGGTAAACCCAACCTTCCTTCTTATTTATATTTCCAGAACTATGTGTTATATATTTTTTGGAGATCTAAAATCTTTATATATTCCAAACTATTATGAATATATTGATTTTAGTGTTGTTACAACGTAGTCTATTGGGATTTACTCAGTGACTTTTTAAAAAAAATTGAGGTCTCATGGTTGTTTTTGGCCTAGAAAATATGAGAAAACAAAGAAGTGCTTTTATTGTTTTCTCAGCTACCCTATACAGTGCCTTCGGCACATGAAGAGTGTACTTTTTATTCTCATTTTGAATTGAAAATACGATTTTTTTCTTTTGAAAAAAAAGAATGGAGAGATATTATGTTACAATCACCATTCAATGTACGTCTCATGTATTGAGCCTCCATGACAAGGGTCACAACATTGAGCCTACTAATGAACATGAATGCAAGGAAATATCATTTCATTTTGCCAAACTTTTTATTATAATGGGGTCTAAATATTTAAGAGAAATTTATTTGTATGTTGAAAAGCACATAAATAAATATTGTGGTGCATCCCTTATAGATATTTTTGTAATATATTGGTATTAAATTTGTTGATGTGTGTTGGATTCAATTATTCGGGCACAAGTTATGAAAACACCAAAGCCCTTCAATTTGGTGAATTTTCTTAGAATTCATAACTAATATGCAATAACTATGTCTAAAAAAGATCATAAAAACTTTGTCACAACTTTTATCAGTCAACCATTGCTCTATGGCAGCTTCCAATGTGAAATACCAAAAATTACATAGATTATAGAGGTGGTGGCCAATGAGTGGATTTTTTCCTATAACCTCCTGTTGACACAAAAATGTGCGACTAGACCTTGCCTGCAAAGAGTTGCAATGCACCCTATTAATTTTTATTACTATCATTATATATAGTAACTATAGGTGGGATCCCTTATAAGAAAAACCAAGCAAATTTGAATTTTCATTTCCTCCTCGAGATTCTAGTTTACATATTATTTCTCTAACAGTGATGACGCAATATTTATCTCTTGAACTCCTATTCTTATTACACATATGCATGATTATTTTCATTAAAATTAAGTTGATGATATGAAGGCCTATATAATTCTTCTACAACCTTGTTGTGCATCACACGGATTACCTTTTCAAAAGAGAAAACAAAAAAAAGACCTTTCTATATATGTCATACAAACTTGGTGTTTAGCTCTAAATTCCTTTATTACCATTTTGACACTTGATGAATATATCATATAAAAGTTTTTGGGATGTTATGTTATAAAGGGGATACAACTATATTGTTTGACAATGTAATATTATGCTACGACATATAGTATCATGGAGAATTGTTTCATATGAAGCATGGTTATAATCGATATACTTCAACATCATATATGTTATAACATTGATGGCATTTGTTAAAAGGACTTAATGTTTAGTTTGGTCATTGCATGTGGTATGAGTTTTGAATTAAGAGCAACTTTGAATACAAATATATCATAGTACGTGATGGGATTTGGAAATTTGATATGGCATTGTGTGGCTTCCATTGTGTAACATATAATTGGTTGTGAGTTGTGGTTGAAAGTTGGTAGTGTTTATGGGTATCACCATCCGATTTTGGAGGTGACGTGAAGTTAATGAGAATTAATGCACATCCCACAGGTTTTTCTCCCGAGGTTTACCACCTTTCTTGCTTTTTAAGTCTTGTTGGAACTCTCTGGAGCTAGTAATTGAGGGTTTGAGCTTGAAATGTTGGTTGGTGGTTGAGTAACAACCCTTGGAAACTCTTCCTGGTTATTTAAGTATTTATGAATAGGTATGGACATTTTGGATCTTCTTGCATAAAAAATAAACTACTTTGCTCTGATAATTTCAAATAGTTGGCTTTGTTTGGCTGCATCTTGTGTGTATGTGAAGAAGGTTGACTCTGTATCTATTCTAGGTATGAAGAAGTTTGTGATGTTGAGTTGTTCTAGGTATGAGTTTCAAATATAATGTTCCATGGGTTTGCATAGCAATATATATATGTTGTGATCTCGTGTGCAAGCATGTGTACTAAGAATAAGTTGCATTTAGCTCGACATGGTTACTGTTTGATTTATTTAAATAGAATATAGTCTCAACGATAAATGGGGTTACAACTCTATGTGGTTTCGAATGGATTTAGAAAGGAATTATTTTGGCTTGCACTCAACCTAGAACTATTGTTTCGACATTCATTTTCAATTGCAATTGTGTATGATTTCAAAGATACATTTTTGGGCTTGGTTAAGACATATTGCAAAACATAAATGTAGAGGTTCAATAGGCAGTTTGATGTGGGAAACAAATGTTTGTTTCAAACTTCATTAAAACCCTTCTTCACTCTCGACTCGAGTCAACTATCACTATTGCTTTTACTCTGCTTGTTGTATTTGAATTCTTCAAATAAATATGTTGCCAATGGACAATGTATGAAGTGATAAAAAATTGAAGAATGTTTTCAATAAGCTATGATGAAAATTTTTAAATCTCTATGTATAGACCTATTAATCAGATCACTCTTGGATATTTATTAAGATTTTTTTTCAAATAAGTAAGACAAAGTGTAGCTACATAAATGTTTTGTTGTGAAAAGCTACAGGAATTGGTTTAGATGATGAATAGAGGTCTTAAAGTTTTGATTGCATGTATCAATGGTTATTGAAGTAAATATGGTGAATTACTTGCATTATGAAAGAACATTGATCATTTTATTTTCCCTCCCATAATCTCATTTTTTGTAAATTAGAAATCCCCTCACGTTCTCGATTCATTTTATTCCCATGTTCTGGTTTTATATTAAACAAAAAATGTCCATTGTGTAGAAGATCAAATTAAAATAAAAAATTAATTGGGAATGGGCCTCAAGAATGGAATAGTAAGTTTTTTTGGGTGACACATACAAAGTATTTGGATTGATTGCATGCATGCTTGTGTGTTGGCTAATCAGAGCCAATGTTTTAAATTATTTATTAGGAAAAGTAATTTGATGTTTGATTGGTCTTCTTGTTTCATGTTGATCTAAGTTTCATTTTAGGAAATAAGTTTCTTTAGCAGGGGAAGTCATGGCATAGGCATGAATAGAGGTAGAGGTCATAATCATTATTGGCAAAGGGGTAACAAGAGTCTGATGTTCTCAATACATTTTGATGTTGATTTTCAAGAATTCAATTAGCTGCTACAAACTGGTTTCCTCGACCTAGTAGGCCAAGGGGCATTCCATATACATCCCCAAGTTAAGAGACCTCCATATCAACCTCATCCTAGCATCTCAAACATTCATGTCTAGCCTCATGCATCCTCGCAACCAGAAGTCCTAGTCAAATATGGTTGGGGTGATGTTGTTCAACCTCCTCCAGTTCATTTTGGTGGTTGGCCCACAATATCATTACCATTACCTCCACCTCCCCTACTTGAGAAACTTGTCTAGAAGATTTCCTTTGTTATGTCTCATGCTCACTCATCTCATCCAAGCCAAAAGCTCAAGACAGTTATTCCTGAGCCAAATTCAAGTAAGGGTAAACAAATTGCTACCAAATCTGAGTCATCCCATGATTCATCCCATTCCGTAACATCACATGCTCAACATCCTAATGACCACCTCCATGGTTTCAGTGAAGTTCACCTTGAGGAATCTAACGAACAACAGTCTGCTAAGGCAAGCTTAGATACAAACTAGGTAGTACATACAGTGAGTAGTGAAAAGAAGCAAACTGCTTCCCATAGAAATTATGGTTTTTGATGTGTCAGTGTTATTTTTTACTGTGGATAGCTTATTTTCATTTTGACATTTTGGACAACATGGTACTTATATTTTGATTTTGGGACAATGGGTTAATATTTTATTTTTGTAGTAAAAAAACAGATTTCATTTGTTTTGATATATAAGGATGGCATTTTGGGAGACACGAGGGCTATTCTAAGTTGATCTATCTATACCCATGTGTATATATGATGACTTGGCATGATTTATTTTAAAAATAATATGAATTCGCAAGGAGGAAATTGATAATTAAATATAACTAAAGGATTAGGGGTCCCACCTATTAGTTATTATTTATATTACCCTTTATCTATTTATTATGATTATTTATTATTTGTCCCTAGATAACTAAAAGTCATTTATGAATTAACTAAACATAGTTGATAACTAGCACAACTACTTTTGAAAAGATAAAAGTTGATCACTTGAAGGGAGAGAGACATGGGAATAAGAAAAAAAAAATTCGATAAAGGTGTGCTCTTATACTTGTGAGATTAATTACTTCTATCCATTTATGAATTATCATAGAGTCTTAACCCTTTTGTTGATAGTAGGGTCTTACTGAAGGTGGAAAGATTAAGGATTGAGAAGCATTTCTAATAATCATGCTTCATAAGGTTGATCATTTTTTCTTGATAGTCTATGTATTTTGATCTGATTATAAATTAGTATTTCATTTATGATAAAGGATATTCCACATAGTCAAGCAATGGTACTTTTGTGGCTAGAATGATCCAACATCTATAGTCTTGGTCTTCTCTTGACATTTGAGTCTTTTGTGTGGTTTACACCAAAGATCTCTAAGTTTTATTTTGGTCCTTACCCTCACAGGGGTATGTTAAAATGGGTTCAAGTTGTAACTTGAAATGAAATCAATAAAATGGCTTTGCTGATTTTTGGTCTCACATATATATTTTTATGTGTTATTTATCATATTTATACACTGCTTGTTATTTAATTTCTTATATGAATAAACAAATAGTTTTCCTTACTTTCTTTATTGCACATTTAATCATAAAAGATAGCATTGATTTCAAGTACTTATTGCTTGAGAATCAATTGAAATTGTTGACCTTGACTATAAATATAGGGTTATAATCCCTCCTATCTTACTCTAGCCAAGTAAGATTAAAAAATGTTGGTATAAGGTTTTCCATACCTTTTTATCAACCTTTATTTGGTGACCATATTGTGGAGGAGCGTGTTAGCACCAATATTTTTTTTAGTGCTTTTCCATCATCCAACATCTCCAAGGGTTAGTTTCAAAAGGAAGCTTAATCATGTCTTATCTTCATTTCCATTTGCAACTGTGCGCTGCAAACTCAATTTTGCACTGCAAACTTCATTGCGAGATGCACAATTTACTACACGCTGCAAACTTGACTGCATGTTGCAAACTTGGTTGTTTGCTGCAAACTCAATTGTGCGCTGCAAACTTCATTGCGCGCTACAAACTCTACTATGCACTGCAAACTCAACTAGTACACAGAAAAATCTTGTTTTCATCATAACTTTTAAATGTTGATCTGGGTTCTTCTAAAATTTGGTGTGGAGAAGCTCCATAGTACCTTTGACATGCTGACCAAAACTCGACCTAACCCAGTTCCTCGTTTGGGAGAAAATTTGAAATCATCACCTACAAGAAAGTTTGCAGCAAATCTTGAAATTGCATTGCAAACTCTAACAGTCTGATAAACCCAAGTTGTAGGAGGGATGCCACCTGTCCGAGGAGGTTTGAATGGGTTCTCAGATATCAGTTAGACACCAAGGGAAACTTGTACCTAAGATTCAGCTCCACTAAATCTCCATACAATGAGCTAGTTGCAGTTGCATTTATTCTAAAAGACTGTTTCTAGGAATCAAGGAATTAGTTGGATTTTATGTTTGCCACATATCTCTAAGGCATAGAATCCAATGCATGGAGTAGGTTGTGACCTCCTAGATATATTATTGATGTAATTTTCTATTCAATGAGTGAGAGGACTCCAAATAGAGACCGGAGAGAGTTACATGAGAGCTTGAGGAAGTTTAGTTGTGTATGTTGATTTGTAAGCCTGTTGGGCATATCAGAATGTAACATTTCTACCATTAGAGATTCATGAGAGTTGTTACTATTAGATTATGTTTTCTCTATTTTCCATTTTACATTTTCATCTTGCTTGAATGAATTTAATACATTGAGGATTAATGGATGTTCATGGGTAGGAGATTCATGAGCTGTAAAGGATTTGTAGTGATTGCTTTATTTCATGATTTTTGTTCAAGTATTCTTTTATTCATTTTCCAAAGAGAACCATTTCTAGATGAATATTTCTTCTTAGTGTTATCTACTTCATTATTTTGTTCATCATTATATAGCCTTTTTTTTTTTCTGGTAGGCAACTTGATTTTCTTTGATCTATAGAATGTTATGACTCCATGCCCAATGGAATGTCTTCGCAAACAGTCTGCTACTCTCTTTCTTATTCTTTCTTGCTAATCCACCAACCATAAAATTGATTTAATTATTCAAATTCTGATGGGTATTAGGCTTACACCTACAACAGTCTAGGTGTGACTTCTAGTGCTAATAGAGTGTTCAATGGTTTTTCTCTAGTTTTGATTTAATTTCTTATATTTCTTTTTGCAGCAGTGCATTCACTTACCTTGTCGTATCATGAATAAGCCAGATTTTGATTTGATCACCAATTTTTCCATGGTTGGGTGTCCTCTTTTCAAAGGTTATCCATGGGAGTCCTCTCACAATCATGTCAAAAAATTCATCCAGTTTTGTCAATATTTTGGGGTAAAAGATGTTTATACTATTTCTGACATTTTCCCTCTTACTCTTCATGGCCAAGCAGAAGATTGGTATAGGTTCATAACTCCTAACCCTAATTTGGTGGGAAAGGAATTTTTTACAAAGTTTATTTCTGACTTTCCTTCTCCTCCTATTTTACAACACTATGAATATTTGCCTAAGATTCTTCCTACCCCTCCTTAATGTGATTTTTGCAGTGGTCCTCATGCGCAATAAAATTGTAAATTTTTCTTAGAATCCAAGCAGGATTACCATGCAAACCCTTACCTCTTCTTGAATGTTCAAGAAAATGATTTTGTATCTCACGATATTGTATCAAGAAATTTATGGGCTTGTAATGAGTCTTTCTCTTATGAATCTTCTCATGTTATCCCTAATTATGAAACTTTATTTGATGCCTTTCCTTTTGATGATACTCTTTTCGAAATTCATGTTGAGAAATATCATATTTTATCTGATGAAAGACTATTAGAGGATAAATCTTGTATAGAAAACAACCTTGATTTACATGGCATTGCCCCTCATATCCTTCTTCCTCGGGATCATTCCAAAAAAAATGTGAGAAAGAATATTAGGAGGATGATATAGTTTCTTGTGGTTTTTATTTTGAGGAAATGGTAGAGGATCTTTTTCTTAACACTTGCAGTCAACCCAAAAATATTGATTGGCCAAATGAATATGTCAATAAAGAAATCCAAGTCAAGCATCTATGTCTTGATATTAACCCTCAAACCCCAACTCTTTGTTTAGAAAATGATTTGATCAATCAATCCATTTCTTACATCTTGAATTCCATCATTCTTGAACCTAATATACAAATCCGACTTCAAGATCATGCTGCATCCCAATTTTACATTCATATACATACAATGAAGAACTAACTATGGAAAGAAAGATGATGTTGACTTCTATAGTTCCCTTTATGATAGAGTTTGTTATGATGATGAATGGTCAAATCTCACCGATGAGAAATCTTTTGATTTAATTAAGATACAAGATCATTTTTCTTTTAAGGATCCTCTTAAGTTTAATCAAGATCTTGAATCGAATAATGCTTATTCAAATCCACCGTTTAAATCATCAAAAGAAATCAAGGAGTGTGACACTAGTATGCATACTCCTCTTATGTGAACTCTTACATTTGATGACAATGATAAGTTCAAGAGTATTCCTATGATTTTTCCTTCATATGAATCTTCTTTTCATTATCACGACCCTTTTTCTGATGAGAATATTAAAAAAGATGGCATTAATATGTTTGATGGGTGCATTGACTATTATTTTAATATTCAAACCTTAAACCCTATCTTCAATATTCAAGCCTTGAATCATAAATCTGAAGTCCTTTATCCCATTGATGTCTTCAATGCAATATGAAAAACTTATCTTGTTGGTTGTCATGTCTTGGAAGATGGTGATCATTTCTTTTGGGTTTTGGTAGGTTATTTTTCATCTCCTTATGAATTTGTTGGTTGGCATGTCGGCGTGCTTTCCTTTCACAAAGTATTCCTAGTCATGATCCCTACATGAAAAACATACGATGTGTTCCTTTATGCTATAGTAAGTGTCATCCTACTTGAGTCCCAAGTTGATGCTCTTCTTTTCCCCTGTACATAAATACAAATATATATTAAAAAATGTAAATAATTAAGACAAAACAATTTGTTGAAGGGATAAATCAGATTAGGTTTGTTTTGAATTTATTTAGTTTATTTTCTTTCTTTTCGTATATATTTCTTTCAGTTTGTTTATACTTACTCATGCTTGCGTTGTTTTGGCATAGGTTGTTTTTTTTGTTCGGTTATCTTTATTTTCTGGTTTGCGATTTTATTTGTTTGGGTTAGAGTCAACTGGTTCAGTCAAGTTGCTAGATAGATCATTTTATTTTCAAAATGTTGTTGATCAATTATGAAAATAAAATACACAACAAATATATTATGTTTTTCCCTTCAGTCCGAAGTACTACTTGTAGTAGTTTCCTGTACCTAAAGTACTCTGCTAATGCTTGATGGTCATGACTCTTCCCTTTTTCTTCTTTCCCTTTATGCCCTCCATATTGCTTTCAAATAAGAGAATATAAAATAAAATTGCAAATGTTTCAACAACAAAGCTCAAGCCAAACCAGAGATTACTGAATTCTAGCCAATAAGCATTGCCTACCATGTGGAGTCAATTGTTGATGCAAAAATGCACAACTAGACCTTGCCTGCAAAGAGTTACAATGCACCATATTAATTTTTATTACTATTATTATATAGATAGTAACTATAGGTGGGATCCCTTATAAAAGAAACTAAGCAAAGTTGATTTTTCATTTCCTCCTTGAGATTATGGTTTACATATGATTGTTCTAACAGTGACAACGTAATATTTATCTCTTGAAATCCTATTCTTATTACACATATACATGATTATTTTCATTAAAATTAAGTGGATGATATGAAGGCCCATATGATTCTTCTACATCCTTCTTATGCATCACACAATTTACCTTTTAAAAAGAGAAGACAAAAAAAGACCCTTGTACATATGTCATACAAAATTGGTGTTTGGCTCTAACTTCGTTTATTACCATGCTAACACTTGATGAATATATCATATAAAAAAAATTGGGATGTTATGTTATAAAGGAGATACAACTATATTGTCTGACAATGTAATATTATGATGCAACATATAGTATCCTAGAGTATTGTTGCATACAAAGCATGGTTAGAATTGATATAATTCAACATAGGATATGTTATAACATTGATTCCATTTGTTAAAAGGACTTAATGTTTAGTTTGGTCACCGCATGTGGTATGAGCTTCGAATTAAGAGTAGCTTCGATTATGTATGTATCATAGTGTGTGATGGGATTTGGAAATTTGATATGGCATTGTGTGGCTTCCACTACGTAACATATAATTGGGTGTGATTTGTGGTTGAAACTTGGCAATGTTTATGGGTATTTCCATCTGATTTTGGAGGCAACTTGAAGTTAATGAGAATTAATGCACATCCCGCGGGCTTTTCTCCCGAGCTTTACCACATGTTTTGCTTGTTTAGTCTTGTTGGAACTCTCTGGAATTGGTAATTGAGGGTTTGAGCTTGAAATATTGGTTGGTGGTTGAGTGACGGCCCTTGGAAACTATTTCCTGGTTATTTAAGCATTTCTGAACAAGTATGGACATTTTGGATCTTCTTGCATAAAAATGAACTACTTTTCTCTGATAATTTCAAATAGTTGTCTATGTTTGGGTGTTTCTTGTGTGTATGTGAAGAAAATTGACTATGTATCTATTCTAGGTATGAAGAAATTTGTGATGTTGAGTTGTTCTAGGTATGAGTTTCAAATAAAATGTGTCATGGTTTTGCATCACAATATATGTATGTTATGAGCTCGCGTACAAGCATGATTACTAAGAATAAGTTGCATTTAGCTTGACATGGTTATTGTATTCTTTATTTAAATAGACTATGGTCTCAACGATAAATGGGGTTACAACTATGTGTGTTTTTGAATGGATTTAGAAAGGAATTCTTTTGTCTTGCACTCAACCTAGAACTATTGTTTCGATGTTCGCTTTCGATTTCAATTATGTATGATTTCAAAAAAAGAAAAATTGGGCTTGATTAAGACATATTGCAACACATAAATGTAGAGGTTCAATAGGCAGTTTGATGTGGGAAACAATTTTTGGTTTATAACTTCATTAAAACCCTTCTTCACTCTCAACTCAAGTCGACTATCACTATTGCTTTTACTCTGCTTGTTGTATTTGAATTCTGTAAATAAATACACAACCAATGGACAGTGTATGAAGTGATAAACATTTGATGAATGTTTTCAATAAGCTATGATGAAACTTTTCAAATATTTGTGTATAGACCCATTAAGAATATCATTCTTAGATATTTATTAATATTGTTTTTCAAATAAGTAAGACAAAGTGTAGCTACATAAATATTATGTTGTGAAAATCTACAAGAATTGGTTCAGATAATGAACATGGTTCTTCAAATAAAATGTGCCATGGGTTTGCATCGCAATATATATATGTTATGAGCTCATGTACAAGCATGAGTACTAAGCATAAGTTGCATTCAACTCGACATGGTTACTGCTTGCTTTATTTAAATAGACTATGGTCTCAACGATAAATGTGGTTACAACTCTGTGTGTTTTCGAATGGATTTAGAAAGGAATTATTTTGTCTTGCACTCAACCTAGAACTATTGTTTCGACATTCGTTTTCGATTGCAATTGTGTATGATTTCAAAGAAAAAAAAATGGGCTTGATTAAGACATATTGCAACACAGAAATGTAGAGGTTCAATAGGCATTTTGATGTGGAATTTTTTTTTTTGTTTCTAACTTCATTAAAACCCTTCTTCACTCTCGACTCAAGTCGACTATCATTATTGTTTTTACTCTGCTTGTTGTATTTGAACTATGTAAATAAATATGTTGCCAATGCACAGTGTATGAAGTGATAAACATTTGAAGAATGTTTTCAATAAGATATGATGAAACTTTTCAAATATTTGTGTATAGAACTATTAAGCAGATCATTCTTGGATATTTATTAATATTTTTTTTCAAATAAGTAAGACAAAGTGTAGCTACATAAAGATTATGTTGTGAAACTCTACAAGAATTGGTTTAGATGATGAACATGGGTCTTAAAGTTTTGATTGCATGTATCAATGGTTATTGAATTCAAGATGGTGAATTACTTGCATTATGAAAAGACATTGATCATTTTATTTTCCCTCCCATAATCTCATTTTTCACAAAATACCAATCCCCTCATGTTCCTGGTTCATTTTATTCCCATGTTCTGGTTTTATATTAAACAAAAAATGTCCATTGTGCAGAAGATCAAATTAAAATAAGAAATTAATTGGGAATAGGCCTCAAGTATGGAACACTCAGTTTTTTTGGGTGAAACATACAAAGTATTTGGATTTATTGCATGCATGCTTGTGTGTTGACTAATCAGAACCAATGTTTTAAATTATTTGTTAGGAAAAGTAATTTGATGTTTGATTGATCTTATTATTTCATATGTTGATCTAAGTTTCATTTTAGGAAATGAATTTTTTCAGCAGGGGAAGTCATGGAAGAGGCAAGAACAAAGCAAGAGGTCAGAATAATTTTTGGCAAAGGGGTAACAAGAGACTGAGGTTATCAATACATTTTGATGTTGATTCTAAAGAATTCAATTGGCTACTACAAACTAGTTTCCTCAACCTAGCAGGCCAATGGGCCTTCCATCCACATCCCCAACATGAAAGACCTCCATGTCAGCCTCATCCTAACATCTCAAACATTCATGCCCCGCCTCATGTATCCTTGCAACCAGAATTCCTAGTCAATGATGGTTGGGGTGATATTATTCAACCTCCTCTATTTAATTTTGGTGGCTAGCCCACAATATCATTACCATTACCACCACCTACCCTACTTGAGCAACCTATCTAACAAATTTCCTATGCTACATCTCATGCTCACTCATCTCATCCAAGATGAAAGATCAAGACAGTTATTCATGAGCCAAAGTCAAGTAAGGCCAAGCAAATTGCTACCAAATCCGAGTCATCCCATGATTAATCCCATTTAGTAACATCCCATGCTCAACATCCTAATGACCACCTCCATGATTTCAGTGAATTTCACCTCAAGGGATTTAAGGAACAACAATTTGCTAAGGCAAGCTCACATACAAACTAGACAATGTGCACAATGAGAAGTGAAAAGAAGCAAACTGATTCCCATAGAAAATATGGTTTTTGATGTGTCAGTGTTATTTCTGATAGTGGATAGCTTATTTTCATTTTGACATTTTGGACAACATGGTACTTATATTTTGATTTTGGCACAATAGGTTAATATTTTATTTTTGTAGTAAAAAAAATAATTCATTTGTTTTGATATATATGGATGGCATTTTGGGATAAACAAAGGTTGTTCTAAGTTGATCTATCTATACTCATGTGTATATATGATGAGGTGGCATGATTTATTTTAAAAATAATATGAAGCCACAAGGAGGAAATTGATAATTAAATATAATTAAAGGATTAGGGGTCCCACCTATTAATTATTATTTATATTACCATTTATCTATTTATTATGATTATTTATTATTTTTCCCTAGATAACTAAAAGTCATTTATGACTTAACTAAAGATAGTTGAGAACTACCACAACTAATTTTGAAAATATAAAATTTGATCACTTGAAGGAACAAAGAAGGGAGATAAAGGATTAAGAAGAAGAACTTCTGATAAAGGTTTGCTCTTATACTTGTGAGATTAATTAGTTTTATCCATTTTTGAGTTATCATAGAGTCTTAACCCTTTTGTTGATAGCAGGTTCTTACTAAAGGTGGCAAAATTAAGGATTGAGAAGCATTTATACGAAGCATGATTCATTAGTTTGATCGTTTTGTCTTGATAATCTGTGTATTTTGATCTGATTATAAATTACTATTTCATTTCTGATAGAGGATATTTTGAAAAGTCAAGCAATGGTACTTTTGTGTCTAGGTTGATCCAGGATCTATAGTCTTGGTCTTCTCTTGACATGAGAGTCTTATGTATGGTTTCCACCAAATATCTCTAAGTTTGATTTTGGTCCTTACCTTATAGGGGTATGTAAAAAGGGGTTTTGGATATAACTCAAAATGCATTCAATAAAATGGCTTTGTTGATTTTTAGTCTCACACATATATTTGTATGTGTTATTTATCATATTTACACTATGCTTGTTATTTTATTTCTTATACAAACAAACAAACATTTTTCTTTACTTTTTTTATTGCACATTTAATCATAAAAGATAGCATTGGTTTAAAGTACTTATTGCTTGAGAATCAACTGAAATGTTTGACCTTGGTTGTAAATATAGGGTTATAATCATGCCTATCTTACTCTAGCCAAGTAAGATTAAAAAATGTCGGTATAAGGTTTTCTATATCGTTTCATCAACACCTCCTAACACCAAGTTAATCCTTATATATTTCTTGGATAACCATATTGTTTAGAAGGTCAAACTAAGTTTGTCATAGACATTTTGCTTGTTATTCAACAATGTACATAATAAATACACAATTAATTGGCACTTTATCATGGACAAAAATCAGCTTTGAATTTTCATTACCAATGCTTAAAAGAAGAAATATATTAAACATCAAGACATATAGGAATTCCATTTTAGTTACTTTGCAATGTCATTGAATTGAATTTATGGTTAACTTTTTTCCTATGGATCCTTTGTACCTTTCTTGCGACGAAATGGGCACTCGTAGATATTTAGGAAAATTGAAACTATTATAGATGAGAATACAAAGGATGAAATGGATAATTGGATAGCATTACAGGTGTCCATTGGGTATTGGGTTACTTTGCATCCATCAAGGAATCGAATTTGGGCAAAGAAAAGAAGACTAGATGATTTTAAAATCCATTGGAAAAGTGTAGCAAGGGAATTTAAATGGAGACAATCGGGTGAGAAAGTGGAGAAGGTGCTCACAGCTCATGTGTATGATCACAAGGACATCCTCAAAGAGTCTATTTCCAAACAAGAAAAGTTTCCTCAAATTGGACTAAATTGTAAGGGCTCGTCATTTTATAAGCATTGAAGATTTTTTCTAATTTTGTATTCAAGTATTAAAATATGAATTCCCTAGCTTAAATGGATGCTTAATGTGGTTTATATATTTTATGTGTAGGTTTGTGCATTTCTGATTTTACATGTTTTTCATTCACAAATTGAAGAGATACTCTATGAGGGAAAGAATTACACGTCATTGAGGGAAGAAGGGGTCTGGTTTTATAAGTACGGTTACTTTATTCCAAGTAGTAAAAGGGTAGGACAAATTGAAGAAGCCAAGTTACCCACACTTCGTGAAATTTGATTACCAAATTCTAATCCAACATTAATTGATTTCATACGTTCAAAATTGGTTCTTAAAATTCAATCTAGTATGTGAGAGAAGGGAGGCGCATGTGATTATTTTGGTATGCACTTACCATTTTTTTGTTTTTGCTTAAGTGTTCAAGGAACAGAACTCGATTTGAATGACTAGGAAGAAATATTCTTGCACAAACTCCTCTAACATACATTATTGTTTAACTTATTTTACTCTGGATGGAATACAAGATTACATCTTGTGAATGGAGAACAAATAAAATGTGTGTTGAGTGTAGAGACACTTCGTTTTAGGTAATATTTTACAATTATGATTTTTCCTTTTCTTTGATTTTCATAAAGTTTTACATCACTTTCTAACTATTTTTTCAACCTCTTTAACTTGTAGATATCCAATACCAAGACAAACTCTCTATGTCTCTTTTAAGTTTAAACATTTTAGGAAGATAAGGGATAACATGGAATGGATTGGATGCTAATAGAACAAGACAACAATGATGGCACCCATTCTCCTTTAATATCCATTGATGTTTTTAAGGATGGTACCCATTTCAAAACAATGTCCATGGAAGAAAACTAGACTTTGTTTGAAGTTAGAAGACACCTTGGATTCGAAGACGAATCAAGCCCCAAGGAAGACTTATATTTTATTCACAACAGAAGAAGGGTGGGAATTTATATTTTATGTATGTTTCTTCATTTTATAAACATAGTTTCTTACTCACATATTAATGATTTCCTTTGGGAAGTTGGATAAAGACGAGAGATGAACATCATGTGCAAAATTTGTGTTCATCCCAATACATTAGAAATTTGAGGAACATGACACAAGGTGAATCATCTCCAACTATACATTAACGAAGGCTCTTATGATCTTAGTTGTGATATCTATATTTTAGAACTAATTTTGAAATTTCCTACTTATTTATTTTGGAAAAAGAAGGTATGATTTTTTTCTCTGAGTTTTTTTCACATAATTGTTATTACTTAATGTTATTTATTACTTCATTTCTAGGCCAATTTTTATGAGACTCAAGTGTTCAAAAAAAAAATTAACTCAATTGCTTTTCATGACATCTGCAGGGAAAGAAATGGAGAAGCAAATGGACTTTCAAAGGTTAGTCTACAGCTGGAGAATGGATAATGTCATGCTTGAGAGCTCAAGGATAGCCAACACTCTGAATATTTTCATCCCACTTTTTTTTAGTTTATTCTGGATGGAGGAGCATTTAGTGTTGTTGATGTATCATATATTTAGGAGGGTTAAGGGTTTATTTTGATTATCTAGAGGGAAAATTGTTAAAATTGTTTTGAGAAATCTATGTTTAAAATTCTGAGTGTTGTTCAGAGATAGGTTTTTGCTCCCTTGTGGAAGCCAACATTTGTGATATTCTAGAATGTGTAGCAAATGCCAGAAGGAAAGTTGTTATTTCCTTCTATTTTTTGAACATGACATAAATGTTTAAATGCATATATGAAATGTAATTTTATCTTAATATGAATAAAATTACGAATTTTTCCAAGGAAAAAAAACATGTATTACGCACCAAGTTACCTATCCGTTTCACTAAATTACGAATATATCACATCCTTTATGCATGAAAATCCAATATACATAGTCTATGGAAATCTCAGTTTATATTCCAAGACAATGTTTTCAACTTTGCTACATAGTTTTCATCCTATAGGAACTATCAAATAAAATACATGTTTCCGCAAACTTCTCAATCTATAACAATGCAACATACTAAAATATCCGTCGTTCCAAAAAATTATCTACCTATAGCTATGCATTGATAAACAAAATCCTATATATTTCTAAAGTTATAACTGTATATAGAATTTTTCATTTGCAACAAATTAGGGTTTTCTACAAACTAAGGGTTCACTATGAATAGAGGTTTCACTATAGAATCTATAAACATGTAATCAAATGCTCTATAATGTATGCCAAATATTAAAGGAAAGGAAATAATCTCAAAAATATAAAGCAATTATCAGTATCTTCTAAGATTTCAACACATCCCATCTCAAATATGATAGAAATCATGTATCATTACATTCATTTTGATTTTAAGTCATTATATATGTTTAATTTGTATATAATATGTAGTGGTCACACCCAATACTCATGATCCGTCATAACTATTAGTTCGCCCATAAAACACATATTCCCTTTTCCACAAAATTCTTGTCCATAGAGTTGAGGGGGGGGATAATGTCATAACATGACATTAAAAGTCAAACAATGAAAGGAAATGAATATGACAAATCAAAAGAGATGATCAAAGGGTGCGAGAATGTCGACAAAACAAAATGTAATCATCATATGGTAGGGTCATTCTAAACCCTTTTCTTCAATATGTAATTTTAATTCCTCTATGAATTTATACAAACCTTTACACTTCCATATTAGATTTAGCTCCCAATGTGAGGAAACAAAGAGTGACTATGCTCAAAACCATCACAGGAGGAGTAAGATCATTTCCCTTAGGAAATATAATATGTGTTTGGTTAAATCTCTCATTCGCTTCTTGGTATGAAACAAGTTCAGATATGATCAGGATTCCAACAAGACCCTCTAAAACTATCAGCCCACTGGTAAACCAGAAAGAAACACAACACACATAGTGCACTGTGCAGTCTCACCCGAGATAGATTTATGGGTGACTACAATGCTCAAGTGCTTGCAGTCTAGGAATGAGTGGGGATATGGGATAGTATTCTATCTTCTTCATGTCTTCATCATGTTATTCATTCAAATATTCCTAGGATTCATTCACCTTTTAAGCCCATGCATGCATTCTAATATATCTATCTTAACCATTCATTCATAAACTATTCATTGACAGAAATTAAACATGCAATAAACATTATAGATAACACATGTTTTACCATGGTTCACCCCATCCTGGGCTACTTCCAAAAATATTTGGCTTCTCTTCTCTTTTATTTAGTTTTCTACAAAATATGGTGCTACGCACATTACATCTCCAATCATACAAGTACTGTGAGGTTAAGGAACCTCTATGAGGCGGACTAGATCACACCAAGCTCCTTAGTGTGTGATCTAACTCTCAAAATCTATCTACTTGACTCTTCTACAACTCAACAACCTTTTTCTTCCCAATTCCCAGACCCCGACCTAGATCTCCTAGGTTCTTATTTATATTATTTTACAAGAGTATAGTCGTTACAAACTTTGTCAAAAACCCTAACCCTAACATGGTTAGGCTTTCCTACCTGCATGCCACATTGCTTTCCCTCTTTGCATGATGCTTCTCTTGCATTTTTATTTTCCTCATGCATGTTTCTTTTCCTACCAATTGTTCTTCTCCAAAATTAGGTCTTACCTTCCAAAAATATGACTTTCCTCAAAATAGACCTTTTCTCTAAAATTATGCCTACGCTCAAAATAGCTTTCCTTCTCAAAATAGGCATGCACCCAACATGCCCCCAAAACTAACATGTGGCTCATCCTGAGCCACTTATATAGTGTGTGCTCTCTGAACTTCCCTATCCAGATTATGGAACTTTTATGCTATTTCCTTTCCTTTTTCTCTCATCTACATAGCTTGGCTCATTAGTGCCTCTACTGTCTGCGTTGTTATCTCCTCCTGCATTATTGTTATGCTCTCTTCTTGTGCATGAGATCTACTTGTATTCTCTTCCTCCAACTATGAAATCATCTGTGTTGCTTGTTCTTGGAGGGGTTCTAATTCAACTTGTCTTTCTTGCTTCTACGTTTGCATTGCTTTCAACTATGTCTGTAGCTTCTTCATGTCTTGAGTTCCCTGCAAGTGCTCTGTGATGCTCATTGTTTTCTACCTTTGTTTGAGCTCTTGTATTACAACGTTGATTGTCTTCTCTTCTTGGTCCCACTGTTGGACCTTCTCATATTCTTCCAGCATTGTCTATTGTGTTGGTTTTGTCACTTGGGTGAGCAAAACAACAACACTTGCATGTCTAGATGAGCCTGCTAGACAAGATAGAAGTTTGTGAGTGGGTTAAACAAGAAAAACACATGTATAAACAAATAAATAAACTAAAACAACTAAGAAATAAATGTTAGAAAGCATGAGAAACTTAGAACCATGAAAATCAAACAATGACCAACATAATGCTACCAATGGATCAATAGATTAGTAGGCAAAACACTGTAGAGAAAAATAGGGACTTATGAGTCCCCTCTTCCTCCTTGGGAGGGATCTTGAGTTCCCTAATGGAGAGATATTCATACAATGGAAGAAATGTAAAATGGTGAAGAAAAACAATGTGTATTCCCTCAAGAGGTGAGTGGAATGGCCTATTGCAATGGTGCTTGAAGGCTCCAAAGATAAAAGAGGATTATCAAAGGAGGATTATTGCAGCATAACAATACTATGAAGATCTTGGTTTCTTAGTGCACCCATGGCTCTTACTTATAGCATTCATACACGGCAACTTGTAATTGGTTCATAGTGTGAACAAGGGGCCTTTTAGGGCACCCTCTAGTCCTTGACCAACCTCCCATTTAGATTTCGCTCAGTTATGAGGGTCAAATCGTGTTGGGGGTTGGCCCATAAGTGTTTGAGGGGCCGACAAGATCCATAAATGTGACGTTCATAGAAGTGCACGAATTTTCTCATACATTATCACGAACTTGGTGTATTGTGAACGTTGAGGGCTATGTTGGCCCATGCACACTGCGCATTGTGCATGCACTTCCTTTGGTGAATCTGTGCATTTCAATTTTTGGCCCAATTTGTATAGTTTTTTGCCTTTTGAATGCATTTTAGTGTTGTAGGTGGACTAATTGTTGCTGGAATTGATGTGTTTCCTTAACCATTTGCGTGAAATGTTATGGATGATTTTCAGTGATAACAAATGTCCCCTGATGTGTGAGGTTAGGAGCATACGTATAGCCGAAATACATCAATGTTTCTTTTGGTGAGAGTGCCATTGTAATGAAGAATGAAGAGAGGAACTGCAAGAGCGATCCGCCAGAGGGAGAGGGAAAATTGTGGGATCCAAACCTTTCTCTAGGGAGAAAAAAGAAAAACTGTGTAAAAACGAGGCAGGCATGCCCCATGCTCTTGTCATGTAACCAAAATGTGAGACTGTAACTAAGATGTATGTTGATGTAGATAACTGCAGTGCCCTCGGGGGCGATTGATAATGGTAGATGACAGTTCTGAATGGTGAACGAACTCTGAAGTGAGGCAAGGACGACTGTAAGAATTGTCGTTGACTCATAGGCATTGATGGCCTAACGAATCCAAAGGTATTTGGTTGGTATGAAACAACTACAATAGTCTCATTGTAAGACCCACCATAACATGAGATTTTGTTGAAGTCAAATGTTATGGGGGTCAATGGAATCAGAGAGCAATGATGATTCTTTTTGTTTCATGTTAGACTCCTCATTGTAAAGGTAATGAGAGTCAAGATATTTCTACCCTTTTGGGAATTATGTTGATGTCGACAAAAAGGGAGACGCGACTCCAAGAAGCAAAGGGATTCATGAAATACACTGAGATGATATCAAGGACTGATGAGTAACATGAATGAAGTCAAGATTCGGGGAGACTCAAGACTGCCCTTGGTTGGGGAATTTTTGAAGGATGATTGACAGCAACTGTAAAATTGCATCTAGTGTCATGGGGATGACTAGATACAGGGTTAAACTGTGCGAGCATCTAACAAAGTGGACAAACTCAAAGATCATGGGTGTATGGACTTGGGATACTCGGGGTTTGTGAATGATGTCGGTATGAAAAGAGAGAGGATACCCCAACCAAGGGCGACATGGGTTGCTTTTCCAGGAAAAAAGAATGTCATCAAGGGTGATGATGAACAAAGCTAAGTAAATACTGGAAACAAAGGATTTTTACAATAACCAAAGAAATAAAGAATAATTGGGGTTGAGTATACAGATACATAAACAGGTGCCCCGGTGAAAGATGGCTTGGCCTGTTAAGGTGCAAGTTTGTGGAAGAAAACTGGTGGAGGGTGGGAGCCCCATGGGTGGGTTTTTGTATTAGGTAAGTGAATGGAGGACAATCTATAGATGGAAAAACTGATGGTGGATGAGATGGAGGGATAATGATACTGCGGAGGTGCAGTAAATAGAACCGATGTGATATGACCTGGGAGTCCATTGGGAAAGCTAGAAATACACTGAGAAGAAGTATGGGTTTCATTCTCAGAAGTGCATAAGACTATCTGAACTCCCATCCCTAGGGGTTGAAATCAACATGAGTATCAAGTTGCCAAGGGGAACTATGAATGGGACAAATCATGTGGGGGAGAGTGCTACTGGGTGATAGTACCCAAATGTAGCAGAGGTAATGGTACTGCAGATCCGGATGTAACGACCCTAAAGGTGAATGTTAGAGGGTATGACTTGGAGATGCAATTGATTGACAGAAGGAATAATTACATGCCAGTGTCAAACATATACCTGAAGGGGCTATAAACTTGCGGAACAAGTACCTTCACACATGAAAACCAAATACCCGACGTGAAAAATATCTAATGATAAAGAATATAGAATAGTTATTTGATAAAATTGAACATGAGCATGCGTACATGAACGTGATGAGAGAAAAATGATCCTCTGGGGCCAAGTTTAGATGATGGCTTGGGGAATGTGAATGTGTAGATGGCAGGACCAGGATCCCATGGCTGAGAACATATCGAAAAATGGAGGCTTTGGGTTTCTGTAACATAGTGTGGAAGTTGGGAAAAAGGGGCTATATATGGCTGGTGGGCCCATAATTCCACCTCATTTGTACCTGTCACCATAGTTGAATTGATGAGAGTGTGTTGAGGATATTTGGAGATTGCGGGAGCATGAGGCTACTAATCTGGGAGTGGCCCGACATGGCGGTGGATAGGGTGGCCACTATTTCACGTCCACAGTGGCATGCGTGTGGCAACAGATTCCATAGGTGATACTGAGGTATCCATACGCTGGTATGAACTACCAACATGACCCAGATATGATGATGCCTCTTGGGGAGGAATGGGATCAGAGAGGTATGCTTTTGGATTATGTTTTGTGATTTTGATAGATAGCATTGATGATATATGTAAATATGGATGTTGATACTATATTTGGTTTTGTTTTGCAGATGTGGGACCCCGAGGCCTAGAGGTAGAGATGGTTGGGGAGCCAGCTCGCTAGGGACCAGTGCAACTGTCGCCTGCAGATTCGAGGGCAGGACAGAGGCGGAAATGAGATGATGTTGGTGTTGGACCAACACATGAGACACATGCATAGGTCAGAGGGATGCTGGAGGGCCTGCATCACCGCTTTGAGCGAGTGTTGAAGGGAATACCTGAGGGCATGTGGGCCCATATCTAGGACAAGGAGGTCATGGAGCAATGCATGGGAGTTCCAGTAGAGTGGAGGAATCTGATCCGTCAGACAGTAGTAGTGGGGGAAGTGTTGACTATTCAACTACCCCTTGGACCTAGAGGGCCCCCAACTAGTGGGGCACCTCCAGCTGATAGAGGACCTGCGGGGGGGAGCTTTGGGGGCACCGTGAGTACTGGGTTTTGTATATATAGGCTTGGTAGAACATTTTGTATAGGGTAGTTGATACCCATTTTGTATAGGGTAGTGGATACCCATTTTTGTACCTATAGGGGTGGGGGGACTCACTGGTCTATGGGCAATGTATATGTATTTTTTGTAAACATTGATGGCACTTTGATTATATATATATGGACATATATTTTTTGAATCATTCATGTCTCCATGTGTTTATGTTTTATGCTTATGATTTATTTTCTATGTGTTGTGACAAATGTATGATGCTTATGTATAAAATGATGTTTAATGTGATAAATGCAATCTAATACTAGATTAGCCATGTTATCTGCTATTTCATTAAATTTTCTTGGAATATGTGTAAATGTGATTGAATCAAAGTTATGAGATAATAGTTTAACTTGCAGGTATTTGTGAAAGAGGCAAGGATCACGAACATGATATACATTGTTGAGCTACAGGACGACAAGTTGGGAATTTAATTGAACACTAAGGTGACAAATGTGGCGATGACTGGCCTTGGTGAGGAGACTAATGACGACATCCTATTCAACTTGTTTGTTGGTGGTCGAGCCAAAAAATATGCCACTAGAGTGGAGCAGTACATGTGAGGGAGTATAGAGGGCTCAAGTGGTCAAAGCGAGATTTTGGGTCCAGTCGTTGGCACCGTCAGTGTAACCGATGTGGTAGGCTCATGGATAATGCATCTTTCAATAACACGGATGATAGATCAGATTTGAGGAATGGTGGTGAAAAAGAAGACTAAAAACTCTACAAATGTGTATAAAGAAAAACCTAAGGTAGGATGGCTACGCTTAGGCATAAAAAATCTGTAAGTACAAACTGTTGACGAGTTCTTTGAGAGGGTAGCCTTCTGGAGAGGCCAGGATGTATGAGCCCTTAGTGTGGTAGTGTTGTATGATGTAGGATCCATGCCATAATGACTCGAATTTCTCATGGTCGAGAGTATCGTGGGCGATATCGTAGGCTATCACGAGATATCTTTCATTAAATGAACGAAGGTTGACATGGCTGTCAAAGGTGGATTTGGACCATTTTTTAGCAACCTTGTTGTGTTTTAATGAAGATCGATGATCTTCATCAAGCGACTCTAAGGTCAGCAGGCACTGATCCATTGGAGTAGTGTTGAGTAATAGCTCAATGGCAGTGTGTAACGTGGGAATTTCCCACTCGATAGGGAGGGTGGATTCAATCCCATGGATGAGGTGGAACGATGTAAAACCGGTGGTAGTTTTGATTATCGTGTGATAAGCCCATAATGCGTAAAACAACATATGATGCCAGTTGGTCTTATGTTTTTTGACAGTATGTTTTAGCATAGTTTTGAGGACTTTGTTGATAGCCTCGACCTGTGTGTTGGACTAAGGGTAGTATGGGGAGGAAAAATCATCGGAGAAGCCTAATTTGGAGGAGAGTTCTCCAAAGATCTCATTGTCAAAGTGTTTACCATGATCAGACACAAACTGTAGTGGAACTTTGAATCGAGTAATGATGTGGTTGAAGAAAAAATGCGTTGTTATGTCAGTGGTATTGTTGAAAGTGGGCATGGATTCGGCCCATTTGGTAAATTAATCTACTACCACAACAATGTGCTTGTGTCCATTACTGGATGGAGGATGGAAATTCGTGAAGTCAATGCCCCATTTATAGAAGGGGTTGACGGTACTGATGATGGGATGTAGAAGAGTAGGTGGCACTCATGCTTTGTTTGCATAAAGATGGAATTTGTCACAACGCTTGAAAGAATGGATGCAGTCATGAAACAACATGGGCCAAAAGTACCCTACTCGAATGATTTTTTGGAAGGTGGATATTCCTGAGAGGTGACCATCGCAAGAACTTCTATGGAAATCGTTCAAGACTCTGTCAGCTTCGTCGATGGTCAAACATTGACGAAGGATGGTGGAAACCCCATGTCGATAGAGGATGTTTCCGATGAGGAGGTATCGAGGGGCCTGATGGAAAATGTGTCGACGATCATCTTGAGAGAGATGAGACCCAAACTTTTTTTTCCGCAGGTAGACAAGGAGGTCCTCGTACCAGGGGTCATCGGAGGGGATGAAGAAGAGGTGTTCATCAGGAAAATCCGTATTGACGGGGGAAGCTGTAGCGTCCGAGGGAAAATCTGTAATGAGTTCAGTGAGGACAAGCGCTTTCTTTATTTTGGGAGTTAATAAATTTTTTCCTATTCCTGGAGGATAATCCATAGGGAAAATGTTTGATTAATTTTTCATCGACTAAGAAAGTATTGCAGGGGGTTGGAATCTACTATGACCTTGGTAGTTCGAAGCAGGATATTTGGACTGCGAAGACAATTTCTAGGGATAGTTTCTCATCATGATTATATTTCAAGGGTGGTCGTGAAATATTTTTACTAATGTAGTAAATGACATGTTCACGCCCATCATCCCCTGATTAAATGAGGACTCCTTCTACTGAGATGGCTGAGGCTGAAAAGTAGAGAATGTAATCGTGATCATAGTATAGGGGACTAATAAAAGGGGAATTGGATAAGGTGGATTTTAAATCATCAAAATTTGTTTGAGCATGTTCGTCCTATCGAAATGGGATATCATGACGCAGTAAGCGGAGAAAACCATGCACGTGAGTGGTGTAATCTAGGACAAAGCAACGTAAAACGTTGGCTTTGCCTTGCAATCTCTGCAGTTGGCATAAATTCCTAGGTGGTGGAATTTTTGTGATAGCTTGGACCTTGATGGGGTCCACCGTGATGTTGTGTTGGGAAACAATGAACCCAAGGAGGTGTCTGGCGGTGACGCAAAATACACACTTGAGGGGGTTCAAGCATATATTGTATTGGCGACATTGTTGAAAAACAATGCATAATTCGTCTAAATGTTGAGTTTGATTTTTGGATCGAATAGTGAGGTCATGAAAATAAGCAAGGATTATGGGATACATATCATGGAAAACATAAGTCATGGCCCATTGAAACATAGCACTCGCGTTCTTGATTCAAAAAGGCATGACATGATAGGCAAAGGTACCCCACGGGGTAGTAAAAGCAGTTTTATATTGATCTGTTGGATGGATTTGGATTTGATTGTAGCCAGAGAACCCATCCATAAAGGATAGTGCCTCATGGTCGGCATAGTCATCGATAATTTGGTCAATGAAAGGGGTTGGAAAGTTGTCTTTGGGACAAGCGTGGTTGATATCACAAAAGTTTGTGAAGATGCGAATGGTGCCCTATTTTTTGTTAACGGGGACGAGATTGGAGACCCATGAAGTGTATGCAATGGGGTACATGAATCTGGCTGAGCATAACTTGTCAATTTTGGCTTTGATAGCCACAACTTTGGATGGATGAAGAGGGTGTTTCTTTTGACAAACTAGGGAAACATTTGTCCAAGTGTCGATTCAATGTTTGACGATAGAAATATTGAGGTTAGGAATCTTCATATATTACCAAGCAAACATATCTCGGTATTATTGAAAGAGAGCTTTGTAAGAAGTGAGTTCTTCAGGGGAGCATGTGGCACCAATGGTGATTTCTTCAATCGCATCTAGGGCAGGGATAGGGTTGTTGAACCAGTCTATATGCCCCAAAGGAATAAAATCATTGGCTTCAATTGTGCACATGGAGGCTTGTAAAGGAGGGTGAAAGGCCTCTTGTGAAAGAAAAAGTGCTCGATGATGGAGTGTATTCCATGGGAAATCAGGGGAAGTGATTTCCTATAGGATATCTTCGTCACAGTGAAAAATGTGAGAGTACAGGGGATCTTGGGAGGTGACATGGGGAACTGTCAATGGGTAAGTGTTGGTGTCCTCAATTGGTGAGGAAATAGATGGGTGTTGGAGGCAGGAAAAAGGATGAGGTGGAAAAGCAAGGCATTTTTGGGAAACAAAGCATGCACAAGGAAAGCGACAGCTGGAAGGAAACAAAACACGCGTGAATGCAAGGAAAGAAACAACTAGAAGGAAGAACAACACACACGCATGGGAGGAAGACCTAACGACAGTAGGTTTAGGGTTTTTGTAAGGTATTGTAATGGCTGAAGAGCCAGAAATGTATAAATATAGATACTGAGGTATCATAGGGGGTTTTCTTTTGTATTGTTCATATTATTGTTGCTATAGTAGTTATGCATGAGTTGATGCGATATGTAAGGGTTGTTTTTGTATGACCTTTTTTGTATAAGTTTTTGAGCTAGAGGGAAACCGAGGGAGGGTAGATCTTAAGGGTTAGATCGTAGGCTAAGTATCCTGGTGCGATCTAGTCTACCTCACATAGATCTTACCCCATTGTGGAGGATTGTAAAGTGCGCGACGTTGTAGATGCGAAAATACCATAATAAAAGATCTAAGAGCCAAATATTTGTGGGCATAGCCCAAGAGGGGGTGAACCATGGTAACATCTGTGTTATGGGATGAATGCATCCATATCTTTATTGTATTCAATAGTTATTAGAATGTTGAATGAATGGGTTATTATATTTCTTGTTTAAATAATGTTGCTCTATTGAGGGAATAGGCTACATGATTTACTGCATATTCGTGAATAACAATATGTTTCATTTACAAGTTATAATAATGGTTCAATGGTTAACTCTCATATCTCATACTCAATCCTAGGATGTAAACACCTGAGTCTTACAACCACCCATTAAAGTTATCTTAGGTGAGACTGTGCAACACATTCTATGTGTTTTTTTTCCTTATGGTTCACCAGGAGGGCCAATAGTTTTAGAGTCTTTGTTGGAAAACCAAAAGACATGAACTTGGGGTCAATATAAACTCAGACAATATAGGAGAATAGTAACCAACAAATGGTTATGTTTTCATTGGTAGGAACAGGAGAGGGTTGAGTCGATGAGATAAGTTGACCAAGAAAAGAGCGAAGAAAAGAAGGGAGTAATGACCTAGTAAAATGGAATGTTGAGACCGTGGAACCCCACAAAATCCGAGATCAAAACTTGGTTAACAAAAAAAGAGCTAGATTTTTCACAGAAAGACAATAGAAACCCTAGAGTAACACCCTGCAAATATATGGAGAGATACATGTTTATTGATTTGCAAGAAGTCTTTTTCTGGGATTTTCCACACTTATTACAGGAGTGGATACTAAGGTTGAAGGATAACCACTCAATGAACTAGATTCGACAGAGAGTGGACCCCAGTACAGATTGAGTAGTTACAACAGGTGAACAACAAGTTCACCCACGCAGTCGATTTTTGGCTAGACAGTATTGTGGCAGGGTTTATAACAAAGTTTGAAGTCAACACATTGAAGTCATTCAGTGCAGCGGAGAAAGAGTTTCTACGAGGACCCCAAGGAAGGTACATTCAATCGTTGTATACTTCTATTAAGATACTGCTATATAAAAAAGGTGTAATGACAGAAAGAGGAGAAATGGAAGGAGGAAAGGATAAGGGAAAGAAGGAGGAACCCTTTGACCCAATCATGATGGATGATGACCAGATCAAGAAGATCGTGACAATAGCTGGAAAGACACGTAGAGGAGTACCCTACCAATACAAGGTGAATACCAAGAAGAGAGTAGTATCCATGAGGGAAGGCTTTGCGAGTGATGAGGAAGAGGTAGAGGATCTCCGGGATGTGGAGCAGATTGAGGAAATCCTACATGAAACATATGAGAGGAATATGAGAGGTCCAAGAACAGGAAGAGAAGGTAGCCATCCTATCCATATTAATGTCAGTGTGGAACCCATACACCCATGTGTGACTTATACACCAAAGAGAACACCATTGTTTATACAAACGAAGTTCAAAAGCAGTCAGACAGCAAGAAGTACATCCACAGAAGGAACAAAAATTTGAGGAGCCATTTCAGGCAGCACTAGTCAGGTAGCTACACCACGTGGAGGTATTAGTTCAACATTCAGAATGGTAGGACATGATCCCACCATCAGGTTACCCGAATTTCGAGGAGAAGCAATAGAAGACCCTGAGAAACATTTTGTCATTTGTGCAAAGATATGGGAAGAAAAATAGATCACTGATGAAGATACCAAACTTGCACAACTAGCTATTACGCTAAGAGACCGTGCACTAGATTGGTACATGAGTTTAGACGCAGACAATGCCCCTGGGATGACAAGGACACTGGAAGACATTAAGAAGTTATTGATAAATGAGTTCCAAAATATGAGCTCAGAGGATTAGTACATGAATGAGATGATTGAAATAAGACAGAAACCAACAGAGTTTGTATGGGATATTGGATATTGATTAGAGATTCAAGCGACTAAAGGGAAAGTTTAAATATCTCATGACCAAGATGAAACATCGACACCTGTTTGTCAACTCACTGCTCCCACACTTAAAGTATCCACTGTGGCAACAGAATTTTCAGACACAGGCAGAGGCTCTACAGGTAGCCTTGCAATTGGAAGAAAACCAGTACCACTAGACAGACCCAACTATCGAAGAGGTGAAGGAGGATTTAAATAACTTAACATTTCAATTGAACCAGAATAAGAAAAAGGACAAATGAGAAGTCGTTAGGTGTACCACATGCAATACAGAAGGACACCAAAAGAATGAATGTTCAACATTGTCATAGTATATGGTAGCAGGAATGCCAAATCCACTACCAATAGGAGGATTATGGTGTGAAATTTGCAAGAAATCGGGTCACGACCCTTATAACTGCACGATGATGCAGAAATATCAAACAATCCGAAAGAGTTCCTACTGCACCTTTTGCAAGTTAGTAGGCCACGATGACAAATATTGTAGAAATATGGAGTTGATGTGAGAAAGGACATCAGGCGCATATAGAGTACAAGTAGAAATGATGACTAGGCAAGACGCACCACAGTTTAATCAAGTTCTAGTTCCATACAACACTGCGCAACAATAGTATAATACTTCACAGAAACCATATAATAACACACAGTCACACTACAACATGGCACAACCTTAGTAGAATACCACACAGTATAATCAGGCGCCTCAGTATAATGCGTCGAGAGGAGACTCAGCAATCTACAAAGGAGGAGGACGAGCCTGAGGAGGTTTAGGACGAGGTAGAGGACCATTGGTATGTCACAATTGTCAACAACTGGGACATAACACAAGGGAATTTCCAATTCCACCAGCCACTTGTATGTATTGTCATACATCGGACCATGATACAGAGGAATGTTCGAAATTACTAGTAAAGATCCAGGAAAAGAGGAACCAGAACAACCGGAATGTTCAGTGGATTTCTGTCGAAGCAAGGGATGACGGACAAAACATCAATATAGTTACTCGTGGAGGAGCTAAAACAAGTGACAATGTTGTTCGACAAGAACCAGCACAAAACCAGTGAGTAAAGAAGAACGTCGAACCAAGGAGACAATTCAACATGCAAAATGAGAAAGGAATATTTACAAAAGCTAGACAATAATTTCAAAAGGAAGACATAACATCGACTTCAACTGTGCAGCAAAACAAGGAAGCACCAGAGTATGAGATTCCTCCATTATTGGATCATACCGACGAAATGCAACCCATGGGACAAGTAAGTACAATCAAAGGCTTTTTTCAATCATGTGTAAAAGTATTAAATGATCCATCATCTATGAAAATATTGCAAAACATACTAGAAAAATGTAGCATCGAGACGAAAGAAAATCTAGAACCAAAAATTGTCAATGACCTACATAAAAGGAGAAGAACCAGTAGGGAGTTTAGACTGAATGCCAACATCAGAGATTTCAACATTGGATACATCATACTAGATCTATGATTTGAAGTCAATGTACTACCAAAGAAGACATGGAAATCCATGGGAGAGCCCACATCAGGATATTCACATGTTCAATTGAAACTGGCAAACCAACATAGAGTTCTACCAATCTATAGACTGAAAGGAGTAATAATAGACCTAGATGGAGTGTTCACTAAAGTAGATTTTGAAGTCATTGAAATAGTGGATGACACAACACCATACCCAGCGTTGCTTGGTCTGGATTGGGCATTTGAAAACTAGGCCATAATCAACCTGAAGACGAGGAAAATGACATTTGAGTTAGGTGAATACAAGGTCATTGCGCCATTAGACCCATCAAAAGGGGAGAGGTTTGTAGAACCGACTTGCTTAGACTTAGAGGAAATCAACCAGTTGTATAGAACAAATACGCGCGATGAGGATTACGTAAACCCAAATGCAGATGGGATACTCATTTGACAGAGAATTACTTCATGTGAAACAGACTTAGACACCGGTTTAGAGAACTGGCAACAAAGGCTATACGAATTTTCCATAAGAAGATGTGCACAAATTAACCACGCAATAAGATGGGTAGGCACATAAATTAGGGAACCACCTAGTTTCCATGGAATAAACGATTTGGAAACAGTCTTGACACAGTACGAAGATGCAGTGTTAGAGAACCAAAGACTATTAGCACTTGATTTATCACTCAAGGCCACACCCGCAAGATGGCGGGGCACACACAAAGAGACAATCACATATTGGTACCAATGTAAGCGGTTATTACACATATGGTTTGGCATAGAATAACAAAACAACAAAATGCTAACTAGGCCACGCTCTTTGTTTCTCGTTATGTGCTCAAAAATCACTAAGCGTTACATAACTGAGTGTTTTCCTCCTTTTATAGACTCGGTTGTGTTGGTTTGTCACTTTTTGTGTGCATTTGCACTGACTGTAATTTTTCCTGCTCGTTGTCTTCTGATGTTTGTCGCAGTAATTATTGTGCACGAATTTTTCCATTCCTTCTTGTGGTATAGTGAACTTCTGCATTTTTCCTGTTTTTCTTTCATTTTCTATTTTTGTATTTATTTTTCCCTCTTTTTATCCTTTTTATTTCTTTTTCTCATTTTTCTATCCTAATCTCTGCTATAGTACACTATATACATGCCTTTTCCCACTGCGTTGTAACTTTTAAGGGTTAAGAGGTCCATTGTCCCTATACAGTTTCAGTCGACTATCGTTGAACATTCCTTTGAGGTTTGTGCCTCCCAAATCCTTGAGTTGCATATATCCTCCATCTGTGACAGTCTTTACTTCATATGGCCCTATCCAATGCATTCTAAACTGTTGGCCCTTGAGCAAGTTTTGAGGATCCTTGGTCATTTTTTACCATTTTGGGACTTCGACAGGCTATCGAAGGCAGAGCACAAATCAAAGTGGAGATCACAGGATCTCGGCCCCTTTTTTGGGATTTTTGGATTTTGATCTTATGTAATGGGTATGGGGATGTTGTCCCATGGGTTTACCCATGCTTAGGCCTATTTTTTAATGTATAAATAAGTAGCTAGGTGATGTAAGAAGAAGCCAGTGTGCTAAGTGCTAAGTGGTAATTTCTAAGTGAAAGTAGTAACTGTAATTTCTTTATGCATATTATGGGAGGCTTAGAGAGCTAAGTGCAAGTGATTGTAAGAGAGTGTGGAAGGATTTGTGTTGTAACTCAAGGAAGGAGGATCTAGCGAGGTGTGTATATCTCCTATCCTTTGTGGAGTTGATTTTGAGGCTCTGTGCATGTAGTTGATTGACCAAAGATAATAAAGAGGAGAAGAGTTGGTGGGCGTAGCCCCAGAGTGGGGGTGAACCACATATATCCCGTGTTGTGAATGCTTTGTGCTTTTTGGTTGTTCTTTTGTCTATGTGATTCAATGCTTAGTGCGATGTTAGATGATAGATGAATCTGATTTGATAGCTTAGTGCTAAATAATGTGAACGAATTTTAGATCTTATCTCTGTTGGTATGCTTAGTGCTTGAATCTATTGTATCTGTGTGAATGTTGTGTTGATATGTTGTTAGGGTTTAACTGCGTTGTAAACTAAGACTGAATATTGATGAATCATAATTGCGAAGTGCTCTGTTAAGGTGTAACAATCACAGATCTGTGTCCTAGATAAGGCTGTAGATATCTGAGTCCTGGAACCACCCCTACCTCTACCTCGGGTGATACTTCATACGCTTCGCAAGTGTTGTTGAAAGCGCTGGTAGTTATGGTTTTTTTGGTGTGTTATTGTATCGTTGAACCCCGGGTCTGCCCCTGTTCCAACAAATGGTTCTGTTGCCGAGACCTGAAAATGTGATTGTTGGGAAATAAGGAAGAAGAAGCTTTGTGCAAACATCTGACCTGAAATTGTGAAAGCTCTATGCGTAGATCTATTTCCCTAGTGCGTAGTACTCTACTTGGATTGTGAAGCTTTGTGCTAAGAAGAGAAGTTCGATCTGAATAAAAGAGGTAAGATCTTGAATATTTGTGCTCTGAGAAAGGTAAGAATAGTGAAAATTTTTAGATCTGGAAGATTTTGTGCTCTGCTGAAATTAAGATAAGTGGAAATTTTTGTTTCAAGAATATGGATCTAGGTATGTTTGATAAATTTTGTCCTAGCCTAAAAACTAGGGCACAACTAGAAGAAAGAATATTTGATATGACTAGATCTTATAATAATATTGAAAGATATGTTATTCCTATGCATAGAAAGAATGTTTGGACTAACAAATGGATGCAGGATCCTAGAAATAATTTTTTGCAGGTTAGCTACCATGATCCTAGTGTGTAGTACAGGAAATGATGGGGATCATTTAAGAGAAATAGAGGATTAACTCTTTGTTACAATTGCAGAAGATCGGGACATCTTGCCAAGGAATGCCCTGGTAGAAGACCCAATTGTCTTTGTTGTAAAGATATGGATCATGAAGTTCTGAATTTCCTTAGAATGATTTCTAAGGTTGAAAGAATGAATATGAGAAAATAAAACCCTGAATAATGTAAAGAAACTAAGATCATGGAAGAACCCCAGAAAGAATAAAAAACTGTACTATTGCAAATGAAAGAAACCATGAATGATCACAGAAACATCAACTTACTAGAGATCTTCAAATAAAAAGAATGCATCGAAACAAGAATGGGAGACTTCGACATTGACTGTGTCCTGGATGAGGAAACACGGGTGAATATCATGACAGAAAGAACTTGGGAAATTTTAGGAAAGCCTTATATGATTCCTTCATTGGGAGGAATAGGATTATTTAGAGGAAAGTTGATAACCCTATGAGGAAGACTTACCCAGATATCTATGAGTGCTCATGGAACCTTGACAGAATAAGATTTTGAGGTTGTTAAATTTATTGAGAAAAACTCCCCATTTGTTGTGTTACTAGGAAAACCTTGGATCAAAAAGGATCAAGACAAAAGAAAAGAAGAGGAAGTCTTAGAGCAAAAGAAGCAAGAATTAAAAGATTTCATGACTAGGAGGATCGCACATTTGATTGAAGAATAGGAAAACAGGTCAAAGTTATTCATGACAAAAAACTTGGATGTTGAAGTTGAAAGGACACACGAGGACTTCAGACACCTATATGTATAGGAAAGTAGAGCACCTACACCAGACATAGAAGAAGCATTTCCCTTGAACCCTAGAAAAGACCATAAACAGTGCGAAGTTACTATGCCCAAAGAATATCAGAATCAGAATGGAAAGAGGAATATCGAGACGAAGATCACCAGGAAGAAGGCTAGAAATTTCAATAAGAAGAAAGCAAAGATAGAAAAGTTACAAAAATTTCCAGAAGGAACTGCGCAGAAGGAAGGATTTCAGAATTTGAACTTCGTCGGGATACCAGTACAGCACAGCATGGCACTTCACCATGGTGAAGAAATATGATCGTTGGAGGCATTATAACCGTTATCTCGATGACTTGAACGATTAGTACAATAGTTATGACCCAAAATATCATCATCAGACCGTTGGGACCACGCCGTAACAGACATAACTTCATTAATGAAGGATTCTCACCCATTGGAAAGATCTGTTACCTAGTTGTCTACTTATTCCATTGAGCCTTGTACCGAGAACACTTTTTCCACCTGTGATTATATGAGCTCAAAAATTAGTTGATTTTGCACAGTGATCATCGAGCTATCGTGATCCATCCCATCGCATTGAGTAGTTGTTCATCAACCCGAGATAGTTAGACACGAGTGTGTGTGTCCGAAGAACTTAGCACAGTTGAAGAGTCTGTGAAGGAGATACTCATCGACCTCATGAATGAAAAGGTAATGTATGTGTGCATACAAGATTCATCAATGAGAGGAGTGCAATCTTCCTCATCGACTGCTCATGGATCTGGACCATCCTGAATTGAGACTGAGAAAAGAACCAAGCATAGAGATGACTTGGCGAATGTGAAGTAATTACCGTCCATCCTACCTGAGTACATCCCACCCCTGGTCGGTGTAGTGAGTCGTGACAGTGTCCTGAGGGAATTTGACTACATCGTCATCACTGTGTATCTCTCGAAGGGGATACACGCAGTAAGACCACAGTTAGAGAGGATTCAAACTTTGAAGATTAGAGACTATAACCTAGGAGACCATAAGATATATGGCATGCTTGCACCTCACAAATATATAACCAAGACAAAGGGAAAGAATATGAAGATCATCTCTCATCCATGGACCATGAACCTCGCGCAGTCCACCCTTTTGAATGTAATGAAGATTCCACATTTTGGAAGGCACCAAGAGGTTAACACCTACGCTAGTATCCTATTGTCATGCTTCCACAGTGGCTATCCATGGTTGGACAGATGTATCACTTTCAATCCGACGTTGATCCATAAGATCACCGAACCGAGCATGCAGGGACCAGACCCACAATGTAAATTCTAACCTTGTACAATATCTACTGCAAACTGATATTCAGAAAAGAACAGAAAAGATACAATGGCAAATACAAACATTACACATAGATTTTTCACCTGGAAACCCAAACCGGGAAAATCAGCATATATTATATTGATACACATTGTGTTACATTGTTTACAATACAATATACATATAGGAGCCAACGGCATCCAAAACCCTAACCCAATGACCTGGATTAGTCCAAAACCCTAATTCCTTAACCGGAAATAGAAAACCATC
>ML806618.1:44211-63563 GCA_009831015.1 Picea engelmannii | reverse complement strand
AGATTTATTTCTTTCCTGAGAACGTCCTCTTGCAAATAATGCATCTGTGCTATGTCCTTCCATATTCTTTCGTCTCATCTCCTTCGACAACAAGGACGAGACCACTTCTTCAAACTTCAAAGAAGTTGTATTACTACCTATGGGCACAACCAGACTATCCCATGATTCTGGTAAAGAACACAACAAACTGATACATTTATCTTCATCTGAAATTTTAATATCAACAAATACTAACTGACTTACCAGAGTATTGAAGGCGTTCAAATGCTCTGCCACCAAGTCTCCATCTCTCATCCTCAAGTTATACAACTTCTTTCTCGGGAATAGTTTATTTACCAGGGACTTAGACTGATACAACTTCCCCAACTTTTCCCATAAATCTTTGGCTGTAGCTTCCTCTGACACATTCAGTAATATTGAATCGGAGAGACACATTCTAATTGTGCTCTTTGCCTTCTGATCCGTCTTTTTCCAGTCATCTGCAGAAGTTCCTGTAGGTGTCGTACCTGGATCTACCATGATCCACTGATCTCTGTCCACCAAAAGACCTTCCATCTTGAGCTTCCACAGCTCAAAGCTTTTCCCATTAAACTTCTCGATCTCCATCTTCAAATTGCTTCCCATTTCTTTTCACCTGAAAAACAATACCGCAGATCTCCCACTGTAACAAGGCTTATCACAGTCCCGAGCCAAACCCTTGATGAAAAAGGCATCCCCCTAAAGCCAATAAAGCTCTGATACCAAATGTAAATTCTAACCTTGTACAATATCTACTGCAAACTGATATTCAGAAAAGAACAGAAAAGATACAATGGCAAATACAAACATTACACAGAGATTTTTCACCTGGAAACCCAAACTGGGAAAACCAGCATATATTATATTGATACACATTGTGTTACATTGTTTACAATACAATATACATATAGGATCCAATGGCATCCAAAACCCTAACCCAATGACCTGGATTAGTCCAAAACCCTAATTCCTTAACCGGAAATAGAAAACCATTGGCAAAAAACCATGTGCCGAAAAACCACCTAATATCACGTGGTCCCAGAAATATGTCGTCCTGGAAATATGTCGGCCCGACGAAAATATGTCGGCCCGAAAAAAGAAAAAAAATCGGGGGCACTGCCCCCGAACGCCCGCGCGGGGGGCTCCGCCCCCCTGCACCCCCCTCTAACCCCCCTGCACGCCCAGCGCAGGCACTCGAACACTACTACTCGTGCAAAGAATATAACACATACCCAACACACAAGACTTCTACCCAAGAAAATATATAGACCGTGCCTTGGCACAGACGATTAAAGAAACATACGGTGATGTTGAGAAAGGGACGCAAGGCTACAAGGTAGCCTCCATCTAGAATGGTGCAGTGTGCCTATCATGCCAATTAATTGTAGGAAATCTAGTAAGAAAGAATAGACCCACGCAGGTTACAGGGTTTGTCGTTGACCTCGTTGGGAAATGCGTGGAAGGCCTACAGATGAACTGGGCGAAGTACCTAGTTAACCAGCTCGAACTGGATTGTCGTGAAGCTCAAGATCAGGGCTATGAGTTTCACTTCAGATAGCTCCTGATCGTCATCATGTTTACTTCTTGGGAGATGCCAGAAGGTGCGACCTTCCCTGAGATCAATCCATTCAAACCACTCATTGCAAAGTTCACCAAGCTCTGGTATTAGAGCGATATGGGAAAGCAATGGTAGTCAAACACAGTATTTAATACCTATTACCTGTAGCTTAGGAGGGCTATTGATTCCTTCCCTCATATGACGTCACTAGACAGGTTCAGGCCTCTTATGAAGTTCCACGCAAATAGGAATTTTATTTATATTACTGTGCGCACCAATGAAAGAAAAGAAAAACTTCGGTACTACTACAAGCTCACTACAGAAGACCTAGAAGAAATCATTAAAGACTGGCCTACAGAACTCCTTATCCCTATTGACCCCACAGAGATGTCTAACCCTGACCTCATTGGAAACCTGGTGGTTACTCGCGAAGATTATGATGCCCCAAGCAGTAGCAGAAAGAAAAATAAGCAAGATGTACAGGAAGTAAATAGCTCATCAGAAGAGACTGCATCCGAGTCACCTAACGGAGGAGATGATGATGAAGTGAACAAAGAGGAAAAATTACAATAAGAAGATAAGCAAGGCAAAGTCACACCGCCACAGAACCTCCCTGATGACACCGATCCATATAAGAAAAGGAAGGTTTCTCCTACGAAACCTTCATTGCAGAAGAAGTCCAAATCCAATAAGCCAAAGATGTAGAGTGTATTCACGGTCGATTACTTCGACTTCATTATTTCAGTTGTATGATATACCTCAAAAGATATTTTTCATAGAAAAGAAGAAAAACAAGAAGCCATGTACGATAGAATTGAAGAAGAACTAAGAGGTGTACAACAATCCCTTTATTTGAGCCGCACAGTATCCACTGCGCCCCCACCCTTAGAAGAACCAGAGTTGGGAGATGAGCCTGCTCAACTCTGCAGACTAGCTGATGTGATTGTAGCCCACCTTCATCGAACACAAGCTGAGAAATACCAGGCCACAGTGGCCCTGAAGCAATTACATGAGGAAGTTATAGAGAAATGCAAGATTGCGCAACAGGAGAAGGATTCCCTTGAAGTGAAGTTCAAAGAAGAGAGAGTGCAGATCCATCAGGAAAAATAAAATCTTCTCATAGAGCAGGTCGGAGTAAAAGAAGTAGTCGATAGAGCACTTCACTTTGTGACGGGCTTGAAGCAGAAGGAGGAAGAACTAGTAGAACACCAAGTAGCGCAGCTCATGGAAATCATCCAACAACTTCAGCAGAGAATCACAGATCTGGAGCTAAGAATAGTGCCTAGTACTCCACAAGATGTGAGAGATCAAAGAGAAGCGACTTCTCGAGGAACAGTTGAAAGAATCAAGGGCCTCGCCATGGAATGTAAACAACTGAGTGATCGCAGTTCCAAACTTATGAGAAACTCACTGAGGATCCTGTATTGAAGGCACTGGAGTCACAGCTCCAGGAAGCGAAGCAACAAGCAGAAACAATACAGGCACAGTTGAAGCCCCTGTCATCCATTGAGAGGATGAAGCGATCCCAAGAACATCGCACTGCCCAGTAGTAGGTCCACACCATTCAGAGAAAAGTCATGGAAGTAACTCAGAGGCTCCAACCAATGCAGGACAAGGATTACAAACTATTCACATAGATCGAAGGTTGAGGAGAAGAACTGGAGCAAGTCGTCACTGCAATTGAACAACACTTAGAAGGACCTATCAATGAAGCAGTAATCCAAGAGTTCATTGAGTAGGAGGTCGTGGCACAACAACAGGTCGAATCCACTTGAGGATTTTGAGGCAGAGCTACCCAGATCAGAGTGACTCGAGACGAGTCACAAGTGAGTGTTGGGGGAATGTTGGACCTTAACCAAGTTTTGAGAATCCTTGTTAATTTTTTACCATTTTGGGACTTCGACAGGCTGTCGAATGTGGAGTTCAAATCGAAGTGGAGATCACAAGATATCGACCCCTTTTTATGGATTTTTGGGTTTTGAGCTTATGTAATAGGTATGGGGATGTCATCCCATGGGTTTACCCATTATTAGGCCTATTTTGTAATGTATAAATAAGTAGCTAGGCGATGTAAGAAGAGGCTAGTGTGCTAAGTTCTAAGTGATAATTGCTAAGTGCAAGTAGTAACTATAATTGCTTTGTGCATACTATGGGAGGCTTATAGAGATAAGTGCAAGTGATTGTAAGAGACTGTGGAAGGATTTGTGTTGTAACTAAAGGAAGGAGGATCTAGCGAGGTGTGCAGATCTCTTGTCCTCTATGGAGTTGATTTTGAGGCTATGTGCATGTATTTGATTGACCAAAGATAATAAAGAGGAGAAGAGTTGGTGGACGTAGCCTCAGGGTGGGGGTTAACCACGTTTATCTCGTGTTGTGAATGCTTTGTGCTTTTTGGTTGTTCTTTTGTCTATGTGATTCAATGCTTAGTGAGATGTTAGATGATAGATGAATCTGATTTGATATCTTAGTGATAAATAATGTGAATGAATTCTAGATCGGATCTCTGTTGGTATGCTTAATGCTTGAATCTATTAGATCCATGTGAATGTTGCATTGATCTGTTGTTAGGGTTTAACTACGCTATAAACTAAGACTGAATATTGATGAATCGTAATTGCTAAGTTCTCTGTTAAGGTGTTACAATCAAGGACATGTGTCCCAACTAAGGTTGAAGACATATGAGTCCTGAAACCACCCCTGCCTCTACCTCGAGTGAGACTTCATCTACTTCACAAGTGTTGCCAAAAGGGATGGTAGTTAGGGTTTTTTTGGTGCGTTGTTGTAGCGTTGAACCCCGGGTCTGCCCCTATTCCAACATAAACTTACCAGGATTTTGAAAAAATTTATTGTCATAGAGTAGGACTAGGTATCCATCCTTAAAATTCTTCTTCTTAATATGTCTATCATGCCAGGATTTGTCTCTTGCTTTATGTACTTCCTGATGAAATCCTGCCAGAATTATGTCCTCTTTCATTTCCATTAGTTGGGTTAACCTCTCCTTTACTATGCCTCTTTCTATCATGTTGGTAATTTTCTCTACGCGCAGATTGGGTACCAAAAAGTCTAATGGAATCATTGCTTCATGCCCATACACCAATCTAAATGGTGTTTTTCATGTCAGCTTCTTACATTTCATCCTATATTCCCATAGTATTGATGGTATTTTCAAGTCCCAATCATCTCTGTTGAAATTACATATCTTTGTCAGAGCATTCTCCAAGATCTTATTGAAAGCTTTGATTGTTCCATTTTCCTGAGGATGGTATGGTGTACTCTTTTGGTGATAGAATTTAAAATATTCAATCATAGCCCTGATGGTATTGTTGAAAAAGTGAGTACTTTGGTCACTCATCAAATTACTTGGACATCCAAATTTGGTGATCACTTTCTCAAACAAGAAGTGTGTTGTTGTCTCTACGCTGCAGTCTTTTACTAGTGTTTCTTTTGCCCATATTTTTAAGTATTATGTCACAACAATGATGTACCTAGGTCCTGATCTTTTTGTTGGTGGATTAATTGGTCCTACAAAATACATTTCCCATTTTTCAAATACTTTCAAAGTTACTTGTGGTTTAAGAGGCCTCTCATCCCTTCCTTTTGGTTTTCCAACCCTCTAACATACATCACTTTTCTAGAAATATTCCTTCGCATCTCTATGGACTCTTGGCCACCATAATGCTGCACAAAATACCTTCTGCACATTAGATTTTCCTACATTGTGTCCTCCATCTATTCCTTCATGATATTATGCCAAAATTCTAGGCCTTTCATGTTCTAGTACACATCTTCTGAAAATACTATTTGTGCCCATTTTATATAATTGTCCTACAATAAGTTTATAGTCTACAACTCTAACTACCATATTCATCTTCTACGAAGTGATAAACTCTTGTGGCGCAATCCCTGTACTTAAGTATTCAATAATATTAGAAAATTATTCATTAGTTACCTTCATGGAAGTTTTCATCAGAAAACAACTGCGCATCATGGAAGTTTTCTTCCAAGTTGGTAAGTTCTTCTCTATTAGTTACCCTTGATAAGTGATCAGGTCCTGCATTCAGCTTCCCTAGTTTGACTATCACTTCAAAATAAAATTATTGGAATAAAAAAAAACATGTATAGATCCTCTCCTACAAGACTGTCTTATTGAATAGATATTTGAGGGCAGAATGATGTGTGAACATCTTAAAATGTTTACCCAGTAAATAGCGCTTGAACTTATGAAGTGCATATACCATAGCTAGGTGTTCTCTTTCTGTGGTGTTGTAATTCTTATCTGATTCTGATAATTTTCTACTTGCAAAGGATATAGGATGGTCTAAGACCCCTGCTCGTCATTGTGACAGAATTTCTCCAAGTGTTATGGTTGATGCATCTAAATGCACATGAAATGTCTTTTCCCAATCTAGAAATACTAGGATAGATGTTGTGACCATATTTTCTTTTAAGGTGTCTAACCGTTGTTGACAATCTTTCATTCCACTGAAATTGGATATCCTTCTTTAACATTTTTTCCATTGGCGTAGTAATCTATGCATACCCCTTTATAAATTTCCTGTAATAGCATGTATGTCCTATTGTTTCTCTCAACTAGCATATTGACTTTGGTGGTGGTAAATTGACAATGAATTCAATATTAGTAGGATCCACTAACAAACCTTGTTTACAGACTATATATCCCAACAATATTCCAAAAGGTGTCCCAAAAATGAATTTCTTGATGTTCAATGAGATCTGACATTGCATGCATCTTTCCAACATTATCCTTAACACTTCTACATGATCTTTTAACAAACTATATACAGTCCAGTCATCCAGGTATACTTCTAGAAACTAATGTATGAATTCCTTAAAAGTAGTTATGACTACCCTTGAAAAAATAGTTGGTGCATTATTCAACCCAAATGGCATGATTGTGTATTGGTAGGTTCCCCATTTTGTAGAAAAGTAGTCTTATGCATGTCTTCTGGAGCTATCTTAATCTGATGGTATCCTGAGAATCCATCTGTAAATGAATATACTTCATGGCGTCCCACATTCTCTAAGACCTCATCATTAAAAGGGGTAGGAAAAGGGTCGTTTAAGAAATAATAATTAAGTTTCCTTAGATCTACAGAAATACATATCCCCCCTTGTTTATTTTCTTAAACTACCATAAGACTTATCCATTCAGATTCCTCTAATGGTTCTATGGTACCAACTTCCAACATTCTGTCAACTTCTACTTTCACTTTCTTCTTATATACTAGATTCATTCTGTAAGGTCTATGTCTGACAGGTATTGCCTCAGGTTTGAGAGGTATATTCATCTCTCCTATCCCTCCTTATATTCCTTTCATCTATGTAAAGGTCATTGGGAACAAGTCACTGTATTCGCGCAGTAACTCTATTATTCTTTCTACTGTTTTTTCATCCCAATAGTCTCCAATACTTTCCATTTTGGGATTACCAGATGTCCCAATGTTGACTTTCTTCACCTTTATTGGTGCAAAAAATACTTTTGACTCCATAGATGGACCTTCCACCTCTCTTTCTCCTTCAATTTATGTAATATGAATGTTGTGTGGGTCATCCTCATCTAGTGCTTCCTCTTCAACATGATAGCATGAAAGTAGTTATTTGACCATCTGTTTGTTTTGTTGTTGATACTATGTCATGATTTCAACCTCTAATTCATTAATAAATATCACACCTCTTATCTGCTTCAACGTTGAATCAATGTTGGGGTTCTCATGTTCAAATGATAAGGTTACTACAAAGTTTTGTTGTAGTGTTGTCCATTATGTTGTAGCTCTACGCATCTCTTGGTCTACGTACTAGTTCTCTGGGATTCCTTTGAAGGTATGGATGAAGCGATGAGGCCATTCTTCTGGTGGTATCATCCTCCATTGTGTTATGAACTTATAAAAATGTTTTGTTGGTGTTCCTTGTCCATCATACTTCTTCATTTTATTTCTCCCCTGTTCTGCACCAAATCTAATGCACAGTAATCGTTTACATTGGTACAAGTCCTGAATTGTTTCTTTGTGCACACCCCAACATCTTTCAGGCGTGACATTGAGTGAAATATCTAGGGCTAAGAGCCTCTGATTTTCTAATACTTCCTCTTCATATTTTTCATAAATTCCTCCAGGACATTTACCCCATGAAAACTAGGAGGTTTTGTTATCTATGTACCAACCCATCTTACTACGCAATCTATTATTGTGCACCTTATTGTGGAAACTTCGTGTAATCATTGTTTTCAATTCTCCAAACCTATATCTGATTCGGAAGCATATGATGTGATGCTTCTCCAGCTAAGTACCCCATCTACAGTTGGGTTAACATAATCTTCTTCACGCACGGTGGTTCTGTACAACTGGTTTATTTCCTCCAAATCTAAATAAGTGGGTTCTACAAACCTTTTTCCTTCTAAAAGGGTCTAATGGTGCAATGACTCTATATTCCACTGATTCAAACATTATTTTATTTGTCTTCAACTTGATTATGGTTTGGTTATAAAATGTTCAATCTAATCCAAACAATGTTGGATAAGGTGTTGTGCCATCTACAATCTTTATTACTTCAAAGTCGGCCATAATGCGCACTCCATCCAAATCTAATGTCACACCTTTAAGCCTTACAATTGATCAAACTTTGTGTTGATTTGCTAATCTCAACTAGACAAGTGAATAGCCTAGTCTGGGTTCTCCCATACACTGCCATGTCTTCTTAGGTAAAATACTTACTTCAGAACCTAAGTCCAGAATAATATCACCCATATTGAAATCTCCAATGTTGTCATTCAGTATGAATTATCTTCTTGTCCTTCTCCTTGTATGGAGATGATTGAATAATTTCTTCTCTAATTTCCCTTCTACCTTTGTGTTACATATTTCTAGTAGATTTTGTAAGATCTTAACAAATGATGGATCCTTTAATAACTTAACACAGGATTATAGAAATTTATTTATGTTACTTACTTGCTCTAAAGGTTGAGATTCATTGGTGTGGTCCATTGAGGAGGGAATTTTGTACATTGGTACATCCTAAGTGTGTTGCACGGCTGATGTAGATGCAATAATGTTATTGAGAAATTCTTGTCTTGCGTCATTGAATGTTTCCTTTTTTCTTCATGCATCAAACTGCTTCTATGGTTCAATATTCTTCTTCCCCTATTGGTGTTGTGTTGGGTCTTTCATTACTACTTCAAGTCATGTATTAGCTCCTCCTCACATGACTATGTTGATGTTTCTTCCATAATCCCTAGATTTTGCAAAGATCCGTTGGACATTCTAGTTATTTAGGTTCCTTTTTTCTTCGGTCTTCGCCAATAGTGTCGGATAGTCTTCTGTATCATGGTATGTTGCGCGACAGTACATACATGTCATTGGTGGAAGTGGGCACTCCCTTGCATAATGTCCTATCTATTGGAAGTTTTGGCACACTATTGGGACTCTCCCTCTTCCAAATCCTCCTTTGTATCATCCTCCACCTCTCTATCCATCTCGATCTCCTCACGGTGCATTGTACTGAGGTACTTGGTTATACTGCGAGGGGTTATATTGTGGCTATGCATTATTGTATTGTGGTTGCGTAGTGTTATACTTTTGTTGTGCATTGTTATATGGTGTTGGTACCTAGTTGAACTGAAGTGCATCTTGTCATGTCATCATTTATGTTTTCACCCTATAAGTATTTGAATTTCTTTCTCTCATCATCCCCATTGTCCTATAATATTTATCATCATGACCCACTAATTTGCAAAAATTGTAGTATGAACTTTTGGGTATTGTCTTATATTCAACATCATTGGACAATGATATGGATCATTCCCATGTGTTTTGAAAATCTCACACCATGGTCCTCCTATTGGAAAAGGGTTTGGTGCTCATGTTTCCATGTACTACACAAAAGTTGGAAATCCATTCTTATGGTGTCTTTTTGTCCTTCATGTGGTACACCAAACAACTTCTCTTTTCTCTTTTCCCTTGTTCTGGTTCAATTGAAATGTTAAGTTCTCCAGATCCTACTTCAACTCCTCTATTGCAGGATCTATCTTTTGATATTGATTCTCTTCCATTTGTAAGGTTTTTTGTAGAGCCTTTGCCTGAGTTTGGAACTTTTGTTTTCTTAATGGGTATTCCAAATGTTGTAACAGTGAGTTCACAAATAAGTTCCTATGTTTCATGTCAGTCATGGCATATTTCAATTTACCTTTCAAGCATTTAAAACTCTGATCAATCTCCCAAACAGACTCACCTAATTTTTTCTTGATTTGAATCATCTCATTCATGTACTAATCTTATGAGATAGGCTTATGAAATTCATTTATCGATAGTTTTTTCACATCTGCAATAGTCCTTGTTACTCCTGGTGGACTATTTACATCTAGGCTCATGTACCAATATAGTGAGTGGTCTCTTAGAGTGATAGCTAACTGAGAAAATTTGTATCCTCATCTATGATCTGCTTTGCTTCCCATATTTTCTCGTAGATGAATAAGTGATTTTCAGGGTCCTCTGATGCCTCTCCCCAGAATTCTAGTAACTTGATCGTGGGATCATGTCCTGCCATTTTGAACTGTGTTGAACTACTACCTCTTCATGGTGTATATGTTTGACTGTTACTTCCTAAATTGGCTCCTCCAGTTATTTCTACTTGTTTGGATGTGGTTGTCTTTCTTCCACTAAAATTCGGTTGTCTAAATGTTGGTGTTATTTTTGGTGTACTAGTCATACATGGGGTTATAGGTTCCACACTGACGTTGATATGGATTGGATTTAGTCCTTATGTTCCTGCCCTTGGACCTCTTGTTTTCCTTTCGTATGTTGTGTGGAGTATTTCCTCAATATTCTCCATATTCTAGAGATCCTCTACCTCTTCCTCGTCGCTTTCCAAGCCCTCTCTATCAATTATGGCTCGCTTCTTATTATTCATCTTATATTGGTAGGGAACTCCATTGCGCATATTTCTATTTGTTGTCATTATCTTCTTTATCTGTTATTCCTCCATCACGATTGGGTACATGGCCTCCTTCTTATTTCCCCTAACCATTTCTTCCTCCATTTCTCTACCTCTTGTCAGGGCTTCCCCCCTCCCCCCATGCATGCAGGGAAGTTAGTTGTCTAATTCCATGGTCATCACACCGTTTTTATATAATAAAATATTGATTGAAGTATACAACTATTTGATATACCTACCTTTGGGTCCTTTTAGAAAATTCTTCTATGTTGTGTTGTAAGACTTTGCGGTATCTACTGCAAACTCGGTGATAAACCCTGCAACAACAAATATCTAACCAGAAATCTATTGCACGCGTAAATTTGTTGCTAACTTATTGTAACTATGTGATCTCCATAGGATTCCACTCTAGCTATCTGATTCAATGTTTTGGGTGGTTTTATTTTAACCTCAATAGCCACTCCTACAAAAAAATGCGGAAGTCACAGAAAAATACCTCATGCAGGTCGCTAAACACGTATTTGTCTAGGTATTTGTGTGGTGTTAACTTAGGGTTTATGTTGTCCTTCTACGTAAAATCAAGTTCCTTTGTTTTCAACCATCTTTCAATCTCCACCTTCATTGTATTACATGTCCTGAACATTCCCTTACATACTATCATTATCCATTTGCTTCTTCCACGGATCCCGTCCACTCAATCCCATGCAGTTCCATCCAGCAACAGAACCATTTTTGGGGTTAAATCTCTCATTCACTTCTTGGTCTGACCCAGGTTTAGATCTGATCAAGGTTCCAACAAAACCCTCTAAAACTATTGGCCCTCCTGGTAAATCAGAAGGAAACACAGCGCATCGAGTGCACTGCATTGTCTCACCAGAGATAGCTTTATGGGTGACTGCAATTCTCAGGTGCTTGCAGTCTAGGATTGAGTGGGGATCTGGGATAGTATTCTATCTTCTTCATTCCTTCATCTTGTTATTCATTCAAATATTCCTAGGATTCATTCATCTTTTAATCCTATGCATGCATTATAATATATCTATATTAACCATTCATTAACATAAAGTAAACATGCAATAAACATTATAGATAACACATGTTTTACCATGGTTCACCCCCTCTTGGGCTACGTCCACAAAGATTTGGTTTCTCTGCTCTTTTATTTAGTTTTTTGCAAAATATGGTGTTGCACACATTACATCTCCAATCATACAAGTATTGTGAGGTTAAGGAACCTCTATGAGGCAGAGTAGATCACACAAGGCTCCTCAAATTGTGAGATAACCCTCAAATCTAGCTACTTGACTCTTATATAGATCAACAACCTTTTTCTTCCCAATTCCCAGACCTTGAATTGACCTCCTGGGTTCTTATTTATATTATTTTACAAGATTATAGTCGTTACAACCTTTGTCAAAAACCCTAACCCTAACATGGCTAGGATTTCCTACATGTGCGCCATGTTGCTTTCCCTTTTTGCATCATGCTTCTCTTGCATGATGCTTTTCCTCATATGTGTTTATTTTCCTTCCAGTTGTTCTTCTCCAAAATTAGGTCGTACCTTCCAAAAATAGGTCTTTCCTCAAAATAGATCCTTTCTCCAAAATTATGCCTACACCCAAAATAGACTTCCTTCTCAAAATAGGCTTGCACCCAACAATATGGCTACCATGATATTGAACAATAGAGTAGTATCAATGTTCCAAGGAGAAACAAAGAATGTACAAGGAAGGTGAATTTGTTTTTGTGGAACCATAGTTCATAGAAGAATGGAGAGTCCAATATCTTGATAAAAAAGTATTTTTCATTCTCTCTTCTCATAAATCTTGTGGAACAAACTCTTAGAAAGCTAGAGGAACAAATAACTAACAAAATATTAAGGGCCTTAAGGCACCACATTCAACATATCAAATAGATTGTATTTTTAGGGAGAAAGATAAGAGGAATTCAAAAGAGATTACAATAATTTGATATATTTTATTCAAAACTTTAATAAATTTTAACACAAATGGAGGAAAGGAGTATTAAGAAAATGAGAGTTTAGCACCCAACACAAAGCTTATCTGAAATACTGTGAAATTCAATATCTTAGTAATTTTAGCCATAGTGCAATGATACAGTAAATAAGACTTATTTAAATGACTCAATAGAAATAAAGACAAATATTAGGGATCATTGTGATGATTTTTAGGTTGTGAAAACATTATCATCATTACACAAGATATATGGGCATCATACACAAATCACCACATAAATCTTGATTGCAGTGGAAGTTGTACCAAATTTGCAAAGCTTAATATTTTATTAATAAACTTAACATCTCAGAGAAAGTGATAGAAAAGTATTTGAATCACAATACCTTTGAGTAAATACATACTGTTATAGATGTAATGAGCAAATCTTAAAATATTTCCAAACTACAAATCATTATTCTCTTTTTTATTTGTTGGGTTGTTCTCTGAGATATTCACTCTTCAAGGATGGACACACTATCTCTCTCTAGAAAATTGATGATCCCTTGGTCCTCATTTTCCTTCATCTTTGTACTCTCTCTTCTTCATAACATCTTCCCATGAATTTATACAAGGAAATGAATATACTTGAATGCCAATTGTACTCATTCTCATCTCATATAGCTTGTTTGAGCTAATGATGAGGCACCATGTGAAGGAGGGGACTCTTTTTTTGATAAATTAGAAATATCATCTCCTATAGCTTGTTTGAGTTGATGACGAGGCACCATGTGAAGGAGGGGACTCTTTGTTTGATAAATTGGAAATATACTTCCATTATTTTCCTATTGGATAGGTAAAATTCACCATTTTCCTTATTTCCATATCTAACTGGGTATATTGATCATAGGATGGGGAAGGGAGTCTTTGGAGTACCATTTTGAGTTTTGATAACAATTCAAAATATTTTGATAGCTTATCAATTATAACCTGTCCTTTTAGTGCTCCTCCCATATCTTGAAATTTGTGTACATCATTTATTCAATGGAGAAATAATGCATGATAAACCTCTTTAGAAAACAAATTACAATTTTCTTCCCAAAATGATGGTATTCCCTTTTGAATTAAAGATCTAAATTTATTTCTAAATAATTGACCACCCTTAAAATATCATTGCTCAAAGTTGTCATTAATCCATAATGTCTTTAAATCATCCCAAGATCTTGTATTTAAGAATTTAACAACATTATCATCAACTAGAGGCTTGTCACCCAATTCAGTCCAAATTTTATTTATGCTTTGTTGAACTTGGCAAGCCAAAGATTCTTCATCTTGTAGCACAGTAAAATGATTCCCTGCCTAGGATATTGTTGCAATCATCTAGTCCCACAATATATGTTTAGCTCTAATTAAATAACTCTTACCAATCAATTTAATGCTAGCTTGGTCCAGATATTTCTGTAGATTTGTCTTGGTCTTCTAAGCTTCACCGATGAGAAACTCTCTTTATTTAATTTGTTGATGTATGATATCAACTTGTTCTTCTTTTGTTAAATTAGTTCTCTTGAGTTATGCTACTTCTACCCACTTAAAATTTAACTATGATAGAGTTTTAGCCAACTCTTCTAAAGCATCTTCTGGTGTTACCTCTGATGTCACTTGAGATGACAGAGGATGTTTTATTGTTGTGACTTATTGTTTCTCTTTTTCAATCTCTCAATCGAGGCTTTATATCGGTTGACCATGTCATTCAATTTCATCACCTGCTTGACCAATTTTTCTTTCTCTTGTTGAATTGCCATAAGTTCCTTGGTTTGTACATGTTTTTTCGCTGGAATAGTATGCTTTTATTTCAGCACCTATATCTCTACATCATTTTCCTTCATAAGATATTGAACCGGTTCAATATCATTTGGGTTTGCACCTAGAGAAATGATATTATTTTTAGGTCATTTATTTTAAGTTTCTTTTCCTTATTTGACCATTTTTCTTGTTTCAATTGCTTCTCAACTTTATTCACCAATGTCTCCATCTTACCCATACTTGCAATAGTTTTTAACGGATCATTGAAAACCATCTCTCATGTTTTTCTGTGTAGATCAATTTTGTCAGCAACATGAGTATTATCTAATTTGTATGTTATATGGGTAGATTTATAATCATCATGTGTCTGAATATTTTGTGAGTTTAGCTCAAGAACATTAATTTTTAATAATCGCTCCTTCAAATCTACAACAAAGATTAATTTGGGTTTTGTTTGGTCATGTTTCCATGTCTAAAGGTACATTTACTTCCCAACTTCAAAATGTTGTCTCTTGATATCCATGAAATGTTTGAATAGATCCACTTTAGGCTATTGTTTTCCTCTCGTAGATGATGTCCAATTTTGTTGAATTTCTTCTCTGGAAACCTAATTTGAAGGGAAATGAGATAAATAAAAAACCTATTTAACCACAGGCTCCTTAGAGGTTTTCTCCAGTGAGACAATTTCATATGAATTCACAACCTGCATTGTTGCCTCTTCAATTCTTTAATTTTTGCTTTATGGTTCATGTGATTGTAGTTCCTCCACATCTATTTCACTATTGGTTTCAGGTTCCACTCTTTTGTTGATATTCACCACCTTTTGAGGAGTATCAACAGTACATTTTTGAAACACATATCTACAATAACTTCTTGAAAAGTTACTACATTCTTAGAACCCACATAAACATGGACTTGAGGACATGAAACTATTGGTGTTTTTATTGTATCATCTTTAATATGTTGTTGAGGGACTCCCTTCATTAAGTCTAAAACCTAACCCCAACTATCCATGTTTGTCGATTTTTCCATCTCGAGGTTTGGCTAATGAAAGTAGGGACCCAAACCCAATTCAATTCTCCTCTTTGAAATGATTTGATGTGGATTATATAGCCAAGCTTCTCCTTGATTCAGATCTAATGTAGTCATCATTTTGTTAACAACATCATGAGTTGTTCTTGATTTCATAATAAAAGGACTAACATCTTGTGGGAGCTTAAAAGTGATCTTTTGATTTTTAGAAGAAAAATTAATGTGATCTTAATTAAATATATGGTGTATATACTCCAAAGAAAAAATTATGAGATTTAAATAGACAAGTAAATTGAAAGGCAGAAACTTGGAACCATACACCCTTATAATTTTACAATCCTCATACAGGTACCCGTCTCCCACGCATGTCTATGGGCTCAATTGTGGTAAATTATTGCAACCAGGGTGAATTATGGGAGGAACATATCCATAAAAATGATGTGAATAGTGTACATGAATTTATCAACAAATCTAGTAAAACCTCATTTTTAGCATGCTTCCTCACTAAAGGTGTCCATTCAGTCACGGAAGAAGGGTTACCTAGTTTATCCTTTTTATTTATTTCAATATGATTGAAATTGAAAGACTGGAAATACAAAATGAGGTCTACCAAATATGATTGGTATATGAAAAAAATTGTTGAGTTGAAATAGTCTAACTTCAAATGAATTCCATCTGCTAGGTACTGTGCATAATTCAATTTCACCAAATGAGTATCATGTGGGGGAGGGGGGGAGGGGGAGTTGTTTCCGTAAACCCTGGAATTGTTTCATTAATGTTATTATCATGATCATATCCTAGGATTAAGCATGTCATATAAATGGCCTCCCTGGAAGTGTCAGGAAGGATATTGGCTTTATATGGAAATGGGTATTTGGGCACAAAATCTCCCTTGCCCATATATCTTTGAAAAGGCTCAATTTCTAGTTTTGGTCTTGTTACCCCCAACCTATGGGTAACTAAGGAGATTATGTATCAAGGCCCACAGGTTGCAGACATGGAGTTACAAGAGCCAGATGGATAGAGCATAGCCTTGGAGGGCCCTTCTTTTCATTTGATGCATTCTACACATCACCAGTAGCAACAACATCTGCCACACTAGCCTAGTCCCAGAAGGCAATGGGGCTTTCTCCATGAGATAATGAGTTCGGGTATCATGGTAAGTGTCACTCTAATAATTGAAGCATTTGAACATGTTGCAAGATATATTTCTTGATTACAGAATGTTTGCTTGGAAATTATATTCTTTGCCTTATTTAACCCTAGTGGGTGTCATTTTTTCCTAGTAAGTTGGCCACCCTCAGAAATAGGGTGCTACTGTGGGGTTCCTTGAAGAGTCATCATCCATTCCTAATCATACTTATCACCTTCCATATTTTTTTCCCTTCATCTCCTTATCTTTGGGACTTTCGGGTGTACTAACCAAAGAAGGGATTGTACCTCATTTTATGAGAAGAAGAGATTGAAGGCCCAAAGAGAAAGTAGTTGGAAAAAGATAAAATCCAAATCATGAACCTTCCATATTCTCACCCAAGATATCTTGAGAAACAATGAAGTTTTGTCTCTTAAAATATTAAGACCTGCAAAAGCATAAGCTCACATATATAGATGTCCCACTTGTTGACGGATCTACACAAGTGTGTTACAAGCTAGACTATACCCCCATGGCACTCTGTGTAGATATCCCTTCGAGTGAATCTGTGGTACTTCCCCCCTAAGATAATCCATTAACCCATATGGATTACCTAGTGTTTGGACCTTAATTAATTAATGGCAATAAATGGGCTTGGAAAAATGTTGCATCGTGGACGAAGGGCAACTCACCCTCTACAAAGGCACCCATAAATGAGATAATACAAACCCTTGTATGGCAAGAACCCCATGCCTAGAATTTTACCCCACCCCACTTCACACTCACACATGGATTAGATAGGTTTCTCTCGGGAAACACCTTGGACTTGGGGAATGATTGACCCAATAGGATGCCTTGACACCCCACCCACACCTAAATTTGAAAAATTGTATAACATATTTGAGCATTTCTTTAGTTTGAAAAGGGGGGTTTTGATGCACATGTTCGGGTGGTTTGATTATTATATGTGGCTTACTTGTTATGATACTTATGACTCATGGACCCTTGGAGTGTGTACCTATTTGTCTTTGCAGGACCTTGCCTTGTGGATAGTTATCGTGAGGAGATGATTAGTTCGGACCTTCATGAGGGCTTGAAGCCCAAGGATGGATGCAAAGAACCCATTCTTGGGGTAAGATCGTGATGACCAATTTTCACAGTGAAAAAAGAGGATGTTGCCTTTGGAGGCACTTTTACATGACCCTAGCATGGATTTCCACCTCCTCCCACTTGGATGTTGGCCTTTGGAGGTCTAGAGTACACCTTCCTAGCCTATGACGTTACCCATGGTTGGGGTTTGATGGATACTTGATGGAGGAGGTCCTTGAAGATGATGTTGGCACGTGTGGATAGGGATTGGGGCCTTTGGAGGCCTAGTGCCATGCTTCTCCAGCTCGATGTCTCCTTGAGGAGGCCTAATGTCACCCTCTTTAGGGTCATTTTGTAAAGAATTGATTTTATTTTTTATTTTAATGAGCAAATTGACATGTAGGCTCAAAATTGTGAAAAGACACAATTATTGGGTAATTAAGCCAATATTTTCCATATAAATATGGCTGGAAAACTTTATTTTTCATCATAACTCTCCTCATTAGAGAGGAGGACTGAATTTTTTACCCTCTAAGGGTTACTTACTAGATGAAATTACTAAGGTTTACTTGCTTGGAGACTTGTTTGGATTCATTTTGGATAATTTCTTGGTGGAATTTTGGCAAATCTAAGGGTTTTGTGCTTGATTATTCTTTGTGAAGTAAGTAAATCTGGAATTTTCATTTCATGTTAAATTCTTATGGTATGTTTACTTATTCATATTTAAGATTATGAAATTTCTTGCTTGAAACCCTAGGGGTAAGAAACATAAGGTGCTTCTTTCTTACTCCTTGTTTTACTAAATTTTTCCTAAGAGGATCTTGTCTAGACAAACTCCTAGAGATCTAAAGTGCTAGCACTTTAGAAGCTTTGTCTATTTATTATTGCATTAAATATATTTCAAGAGTCTAAGGATAGGAGAAATCTCTAGGGCCTAGAAGTGCCTACACCATAGTTGAATATTCTCTTTTGAAGCTTGGTGCTTGAGAACTTAAGGTGCTACTTCTCAGGCTTCCATTCTTTTATCTCTTAGAAAAGTATAATCATTGTTATTTGTTCATGTTAATGTGGTGATATAATTGACTCCATAAGCCCTAAAAGGCACTAGTTCTCACTTATCTCTTATTGAAGGATTGATCAAACACTCAAACACTATTCTCCTAAGCTTTTACTAACTATCTCTAACCCTAGTTTAACCTAGATTACTAATATACATGTTGTTTTTGCAAAACATTGCTACATCCATATGAACTGCTGCAATTTTATGCATACACTAATATAACTCATAAGTAAATTACTCAGAACTTGCTCCTGACAATTGTTAAAGAATGTACTTTATATATGCTCAATTTTCATTGTCTTTTCTAGCAATTCTCAGCACTAATTCTTGTGATTGTTACAATTTACTTTTGGTTGTTATAAACCGTGATCTAATTGTAATTTTTCTCCATCCATAATATAATTGCATTGTATATCATCTTTGGACACTTCAATATCATTTTTGTACATGAAATCGCCATATATATGCTTTATTGTTCTTGTTCCGGGAAGGTACACAAATTTACACTTCTTTGCCTCAAATTTCTCAGACATAGACTTTGTTGACTTTGGTGACCAGTGAGAGGGGGTATTTCTTAACAAAACCTTAGTCTACCCAACCCTTTACACCACCAAGGAGGTGTTGGTCCCCTGTTTTGACCATGATCTTTGCCCATACTACTTACCATTGACCTCCAACTATATGCCAGTATCACCCTTTTTGACCTCCTTTTGCTATAATCAACAGCCCTTTCCCACTCAAAGGGGTCACCTAAGGTATCTT
>ML806618.1:27400-44111 GCA_009831015.1 Picea engelmannii | reverse complement strand
GCTTTATTTTTAGGATAGCATTCGAATAAAAGACTAGACGCTTGCCTGCACATACTGTGTATCAGCTCGAAGTATACCAACCCTGGTTTGACAATTTAGTGATTCAGGACACTTAAAAGCTACAATTTAGCAGCCTGACAGGAGGCCTCCCTTGGGGTGGAATTTATTCTAATCCTAAAAGTGAGGATTTCCTATTGAGGTGGCAGTGATAGGATATCTTGTTTGTTATGCCAATCTCCCTTGTCTTGGGCTTTGGACAAGTATAGATTGTGTGATAAAAGTTCCAAAGACTTATATTTTCCTATCAATTATTTTTTGATGATGGGAAAATGACCTTTTTCAATAGTATGGGTTACTCCAATGTGAATTCCCCATTAGACCTATTGGTCCTAAGGTCTGCACCTGACTACTAAAAGGCAAATCTAGGCCACCTATCAGTTTAGAATGGTTGTTTCTTTTAATTTTTTGTTGGTTGGTTAGAGGGTTATTCTACCAATACAAAATCATGGTTGGGTTTGGAAAAATAATATGGATGGGGGTATTTTTGGTTGGTGGCACATAAATGACAAAACATTGAAATTATAAAAAAACAGAGGGAAACAACAAACCAATCAGTGAATGATCTTCCACAAGAATTTTAGTACTTGAAATATCATTTCACGACACTAAACATGTATCAAAACACAATTCTCCCACAGGCTGCAAACAAAAAATCTTCATCAAAGCATAGTTTTTATTACAGGTTGCATATTAATAAAGACAAGTTAAACAATAGTTGAAGGAAAAGAAATGTACTTTGCAAAAATCAAACTACATTCAAGACAAGAAACACATATGAATTTGGAGACAAACACTATCATCAAAGTATGTTCACCATGCAGAGACTTTAATCCATGTATCAAATAGGTTGAGCCAGTTGATGTATTGATATCTTTCTTCTCGAAAACTCTCAACCCTTAAAACATACAAAGACTGCATATTTAACAGAGTTGCAGAGGTTCTCGTCCATCTAGGACTAAGACCTAACTCTAGATAATTGATTGTAGAACAAATTATTAATTCAACTAAGACATTGCATGGAATACAACAATGTGCGCTTCACACTTAATTTAACCAAGAGAGTGGTTCTTATCACACACAGAAGACCACTTATTAATTTAATATAAAATAATTCTAGAATTGATTAACTAAAAGTTGCTACTGTCTCTGAGACTGAATTGATGCATGCTCTGGATGAAATGTGATTGGCATGTAAACAAGGACTGACAGAACAAATTTTTGTATCGAGCCCTGGCATGCCTGTGATTTATTTGATGCTTCTGGAGGGTAACTAGTTGTATGGATAGATCTTATGCTCCTTTACTGAATTTCTGGAGCGTTCTGTAACTAAGACCGAGACATAACTCTTTGTCTATAACAGGGCCTTCGATAGCTAAGTGCACTTTATTTCAACTCGTCATCTGCTATATGTACTTTCGAAAATCTTTGTTGGAATGGTTGTTGGCCTAACAGTCATAGAGGGGGTCGTGCAGGAAAGCATGCAATAGGATATAAGGCGGGTGAATGTAGATTACATGGATGTGGGAGCTAAGGTGTTGGAAATGAGGGAACAGGTGGTGAGACGTGAGCGGTAGTGGGAGTGTGAGTGGGGAACAATTTTAATGTAGTGATAGAAGGGAATAATGAGTGGAGGACAGAAGGTGAACGGTGAGAGGGGCGGTATCGGGAGGAAGGTTGGAAGGATTCCGGAGGGGGGGGTAGGCGGTAAGTGGATTAGAGAGGAGGGGTCTCAAAATGATGAGAAGTTGGCATGTTAGGTGGGTCCCATGGCGGGGAAACTGTTATTCCAAACCCCCCCCCCCTCCCACCATTAAAGGTAGAAAGGTTGGGGGGGTCTGAAACGCCGTGAGGACCATTGATCTGGAGGATAAGGCTACTGTCAATGGTGATTAGTGTTGGAGTTAGGCACTCCATGACAAAAAATCTTTTCATCATGTCTTTGAAACCCAGATCACACGGAAATCGTTGATCTGGCTTGAAGGCCAGATCCTCACCGTTGAAAGTTGATCCTATTATTTGCTACATGTTCGAGATTGAAATGGAATGTTCTAATTCGATGTGTCTCTTCTTGTGATGTTTCCTTGTGCAGGAAACATACTTGGTGGACCTACATATCTCCATTAGTGGAAAATATGACGACAAGTGTTTCAAACCCAAATCAGAACATGTGATCCATTTTCAATAAAGAAAAAAAATGGTGCAAAGTAAGAAATGACAGAGAGGATCATGATGTTGAATGAATAGAAAAAATGAAGGATAAGCTAAGAAAGAAACTACAAGACTCAGAATTGATGGATGGATAGGGTAAAGGAGGGAAAAGGGAAGGGATGCAGACATAGGTTGCAACATTGGCTCCAACTGGGGATAGCTCGTCCCTATGAGGTGATGAGAATTGTAGATCGTTGAATTGGGATTAAACAATTGTTCTTACCTTCCATTACTACCTATGTTTCTGTCTTCCAGCCCTGTGTATCTTCTATTGTGCCTCAGTCATGCATTTTATTGAACTGAAAACTGAAACTACACCCCAGTGCCTTTGTTGGGCTATGGAGTCTTTATTCACACACAATTAACTATTCAAAAGAAAAAATAAAATGAAAGCATCTATGGTACAAGAGGGACCTTCACTCATCCTTAAACAAAGTAGTGTTTCAAGAAGTGCCCATTTACTAGGCCTCCAAAGATATCTGCATCATCTAAATTGTGTAAGATAAACATATTATTGCCCAGAGCTTCAACCACCTTAAAAGGGCCAAACCAAAGGTTGTAAAACTTATTGTGCTTGCACTTATCATCCCTTCTAGCATCCCTCCTCAAGACCAGGTCACCTTTTTGAAATATCTCCTTCTTGGTTTTCTTGTCAAAGGTTGATTTGATCATGTTCTGATATGCTTATGTCCTCTGATCTAGTGTTTCTCTCTTTTTTGAACTTCTATAATATGGAAAATTCTCCTTTGGATGTCATTGGGATCCTCAATCTCTTCCTACAATAATTTTAGGACTGGTATGTAAATGTGTTGAACCTGCACATAATAGATCTAGCTAGAAAATACTACACACATTTGTAGAGAGAAATTGAGAAAGAAGAAGCAAGATAGAAAGAATGGAAGAATTCTCATTAATCGTATTCCACACTCAAAGAGTGAATACTTTACAATATATATAGGATCAAGGAGTAACTAATGATCCATAGTGGTGGTCTAGATTGATCTGGACACACACCAATAGTTACAAGAGTAAACTGCCATCTAGTCTAGTCTCTCAAGCAGTTACGGGAGTGAACTTCCACCTAGCTGAGTTAACTAGTCAACTAGTCTTCAATTAATTGTCTGGACAAAGAGTAGTGAGTTGGTGATGATCCCAATGTTGCATGGTGACAAAACCAATGCAACATCTAAACTCAACTCAACTAGTCAAACTGAAGTGTCAACTGAAAGAGAATATTCTCCAGGTGGAATATTCTCCCCTAAAAAATAGGAGACTAGATAATGAGTAATTATGACTAATAAACGAGGAATAACCTTAGGAAAAATAAATCCTATGTGTGTGTGAAGTAACTCCAACACCCCCCCTGAACATCACTATGGTGAAAATAAAGAATGGGTCCCGTCTACGAGGCCATGTTAGGTACCCAAATACAGAAGATACACTGAACTAAACGAGGAAAGAGGGAAAACCTCATGGGAACAAAACCTCCCCTCAAATTAAAATGCATAAAATAAAAAATGATAAGGAACAAAAGGTAGTTGCTAAGCAACCATGTACTTCACTCCAAGAAGACCTCGCAACTGTGCAAGTTTGTGCTCTTTGAAGATTTTGTTGAAAATGTAGATGTTTGCATGGATCTGATGAAGTATATGCATCATTGATATTTCCACACATATCCATTTTATCTTCTTGTAATGAATAATATCCAAATAAATTTTGGATGAAATTTTGAAAACCATATGGCCGTTTCCAGAAAAATGTTGAAATTTTGTTGATTTTAAAACGATCATAACTTCACTTTACGGACTCCGTTTTGGACAATTGTTTTTTTGAAATTGCATATTTTCTCGAGAGGAATTCAAATATCCAATGTGTTTCTACAAATTGTGCTCAGAAAAATTCTGAATGGAGTCTGATTTGCGCGGCTCTTTTTTTTACTCCTGAGATGCATGCATCGTGCATGAAAAAGTGTCTGCATGTGATTCCTGAGATGCATGCCATATATCTTCTACATGAATTTCATAAAATAAATCTGAAATGGAGTAGACATCATCTTCAATTAATGGAATACAAATTTTTGCAAATATTTTGGTAGAAGACTTTTCATAATAAGAGACTTGATCTTCTAATGGCTTCTCTTCTAGCTCTATCTGTTCGACCTCCTACATGAAATCTTCACAATATTATTTATTCCCAAATAGAAACTCCAATCTAGTCTATAATTCATTTGGAGTTAATCCTTGTGATTCTTCATATACTTGATGGAAAAGTTTAGGAGAAACAGACATGCTGATACTTCCTATGGTCATATCTTGTCTATTGAGAAAGTCATTTTTCTCACCAATCGAATCATGCTCTACTTCCATTTCCATGGTTATTTGGTATAAGCCTCTACATCTAAGATGAAGCAGAATTTTTGGCTTCCATTCCAAATAGTTATGAGGCGTGAGAAGTATTTCCGACGAATAATTCATCTTTTTGTTGTCTTCAATATTTTGTACCTGCAAACAATGATTTGGTGTATCTTTTTATTAGCAGTCCGTCGGCTCTGATACCATGTAAATGTGTTGAACCTGCATAGAATAGATCTAGCTAGAAAATACTACACACATTTGTAGAGAGAAATTGAGAAAGAAGAAGCAAGATAGAAAGAATGGAAGAATTCTCATTAATCGTATTCCACACTCAAAGAGTGAATAATTTACAATATATATAGGATAAATGAGTAAATAATGAGCCATAGTGGTGGTCTAGATTGATCTGGACACACACCAATAGTTACAAGAGTAAACTTCCACCTAGTCTAGTCTCTCAGGCAGTTACGGGAGTGAATTGTCACCTAGCTGAGTTAACTAGTCAACTAGTCTTCAGTTAACTGAATGAACAAAGAGTAGTGAGTTGGTGATGATCCCAATGTTGCATGGTGACAAAACCAATGCAACATCTAAACTCAACTCAACTAGTCAAACTGAAGCGTCAACTGAAAGAGAATATTCTCTAGGTGGAATATTCTCCCCTAAAATATAGGAGACTGGACAATGACTAATTATGACTAATAAACAAGGAATAACCTTAGGAAAAATAAATCCTAGGTGTGTGTGAAGCAACTCCAACATGGTATACCAAGCTAAGTGGGAAAAACAACGTCTATGCCATAAACAAGATGAAATGGTGAGGTTCCCAAAGACTTCTTGGTGTTGATTATGTCATCCCATAAAGCATACTTGAGTTTAGAGTCCCATGACTTCTTTTTTTCAGTTAGCAACTTCTTAATAATCTTGATGAGAGTCTTGTTTGATGACTCTACCAAACCATTCCCCTGAGGGTAATAGGATGTGGAATGTGTCAAGGAAATGTTATGACTACCACATAATTCAATCATGTCTTTTGACTTGAATGTTTGGGCATTGTTTGTTATAATCTTACTAGGGCAACCAAATCTGGAAAAAATATTGGTTTCCAGGAAATTCATGATCACCTTGTCAGTGGCATTCCTGGTGGGCACAGCCTCAATCCACTTGGTGAAGTAGTCAGTGGAAGTGAGGATCCACTTGTGTTTTCTACTGGAGGATGGATTTATCTCTCCTATGAATTCTAACCCCTATTGTTGGAATGGACCACTGGCAGTGATAGGTTTGAGGGGTAGTGACAGTAACTTATGTTTTCCTACAAATTTTGGCATTCATTGCAGGCCCTAATAGTGGAAAACACATCAGAGAAAAGGGTGGGCCAATAGTACCCTTCCCTTAGGATCTTGAGAGTTGTATCCTTCCAATGTTGGTGTCCTCCATTTTCATCAAGGCATTTTAACAGGATGTCAGCAGGATCCCTCCAATACAAGCTTTGGTTTGAAATGCAGAATTTGATAGCCTTCAATTTGAGAGACCTGGCCTTTGTCTTCTTGACATCTGGTGGACATTCAAAATGTTGTAGAAAATAAATGATGTCTTTATACCGAGGTGAAGAGGAGTATTTTTCAAATACATGCAATATGTCTTGTCCAGGTTGTATGAGGAGTGTGTCTGATTGGGTGAAGATTTGATGCAATTATAGCACCTTACAGTTTGAGTCTGATAACAACTTGGCAATTCATTGTCCTTTGATCAGCTTGGTGGGATTTATGTGTAGGTCATACTCCAATAGTTTGACAATCCACTTCCCTCCCTTTCCCTCATTTTCCGGTTGGACCAAAATCTCTTTGACACTGCTGCTAGGAACAAAGGTTGTTATGCTAGACTGTAACACATAAAACCTGAAGGATTTGAGTGCTTTGACCAGTACATAAGCATGATTCTCTAATATATCATACTTCAACTCAACATCTCGGAGGGCTCTGTTGAAAAAGGCTATGGGTTGTTCATGCCCTTCTTCATTTTTCTGCAATAGCACAACAACAATGGTTTCCTCTGAAGCAAAGGAGAAGATGAAGATATATTTGGTATACTCAGGGTTGGCCAATACAGGGGCTTCAACTAAAGTCTTCTTGATCCTTTGGAATGTTGATTTTTCCTCTAGTGACCATTTTATCACAACATCTTTCTTCAACATGTTAGTGATAGGCTTCAAAAATTCAGCAAAATTTGGCACAAAACGCCTGAGGAAGTTTATCTTACTAATAAACGACTGGACAACCTTTTTATTTCTGGGGATCTCAATCTCTTGAATGGCACAAACCCTCTTTGGATCAACTTTTATATCTCCTGTTGATATGATGTGGCCCAAGAGATTTCCTTCTGGGATGGAAAAGTGAGACTTCCTAAGATTCATAGATATTCGATATCTCCTACATTTCTTGAAAATATGCTCCAGATGCTGCAAATGTTCATCATCAGACCTGGAGAAAATTGTGATGTCATCCCAGTATATAACCATAAATTTGTCTTTTTTCCCCACAAAATCTATGTCCATGGCCCTCTGAAAAGTGGCCCTTGAATTCATCAACCCAAAAGGCATCTTGTCATACATGAATGTTTCCCATGGGGTGGTGAATGTTGTAATTTCTTTATCTTCCTCACACACTGTTATATGGTTATAACCAGAGTATCCATCTAGCAAGGAAATAATGTGTGCACCTACCACCCTCTGTAAAATATGATCCATCTTGGGGGGAGGGGGGGGGGTAATTGTCCTTTAGAGAACACTTGTTGAGATTTATGAAATCAACACACAAGCGTATCTCCCCATTTTTCTTCCTTACAGGTACTAGGTTGGCCACCCAGTTTGAGTACCTCAATGGTACAATAATCTTGGCATCCAATATTCTTTTCAACTCTTTTTCAATTATGGACATTATCATGGGATTAAATTGTCGAATATTTTGTTTGAATGGCTTGGAGCCATCTTTTAGAGGGATCTTGTGTTGGATGATGTCAATGTCAAATTTCTTCAAATATTCATAGGACCATGAAAAAATATCAGCAATTTTTTTTATGAGACTAACATACCTACCCTTTCGTTCTGCAACCATTGCTTTGGACAACTTGATGATCTTGGGATTCTCAATGGTCCCAATATTTCAATTTGTTATCTCTTCTTCTTGATTCTTCATGGAAGTTCCTTTGTAAACATCATTATTGTCAAACAACCTTTCCAATGTCACTAGTCCTCTTGGAATGTGATTGGTTTTTAACTCCACAATATCATGACCAGCTACTATCTTCAGCAGATGAGATGTTTTTTGATCTTCTAATTCCTCATTTTCACCTTCTTGATTTTTTTGATCAATTGAGATATTGGAGAATTCATCAATGGTGTGTAGAAATCTCTAAAACTCTAAATCATCATTGAAGACTTGTTAGTGCTTTATGTTGTCTGGTATGGTTGTTTTATGCCTGATATCCACCTGATATTTAATATTTGGGCTAATGGGAGACCTGAAAGTGCTGGCAGCTAGGGCCAGAGAATATGCCTTCTAATTCTGCTCTTTGTGGATGAAGGAAATGTTAAATGCTAAAACGAAATTATCAACCAGGTCCCATACCTCATTTATGTATTGCTTGAGTCTCTATTGTTTATCCTGATAGATGTTCTTAACTTGATTTATGATTAACTCAGAATCACCAAAAATTGCTAGACAATCAATGGCCATGTCTTTGGCAACCCTCAATCCCAACACCAGAGCTTCATATTCAACTATATTATTAGTAGTTTCAAACTCCAACTTATAAGAGAGTGTGATTACCTATTCTAAAGGGGAAATGAGGAGTATACTTGCACCAGATCCTTCATTTGATGAAGATCCATCGAAATACATTTTCCATACTTTGTTTGGTTGACCTGTGCGTTGGCTAACTGATATTTCAGGTTCATCATCATTTAAATGAAAAACAGATGAGTCGATATCATCCTCAACAGCATAAATTGGGTGATTTCTTGGGTTATGATGGTCACTAACAATGTAGGCCAACCTCACCTCTCTGTATAGCCTCCTATGTTCTCCTCCAAACACAGGGATGGTGGCATAAGTGAGGTCCATTTGTAATGATCCTTCAACCCTCTTAGCCCAAGTCCTGGATAAGAGCATACCAAACTTTGGGGGAATGTCAGCCAACACAATGTCCATCACTACACTCTCCATGGGTAATTGTGCCAAAGAAACCACCATATATTTTATCAGTCCCAAACATTTTACTTTCTTGGAATCAAAGGAGTACAGGTATTGGTAAGGTTTCGTGAGATCCATACCTAGTTCTTTCATTACAACTTTGGGCATAACATTGTGTGAGGCTCCTGAGTCCATAAGATAGTTATGCAGGATCTTGTCATGAACATTTAAAGATATATAGAATGGTGGAGAAGCATCGGAGTCATCCTCAATGTGTGGACCCATTGTAATGGTTGGGTTTTCATCCTGCAGACTAATTACATCATAAGATACAATAGAAGGAGTTGGATGCAAAACTTTCAGGATAGATTTTTTGAAAGGTTCATTCTTCATCAATTCAGTCAAAGGCACAGGGATCTTGATATTGCTCAATTCATGTTCTAGGATGAAAGTGACTTGTGGTCTATCAACTTCCTTTATTTTAGGGATAATAGGTTTAGATGGGGGAAGTTGTTGAGTTTTAGATGACATACCTTTACTTGGATTTGGCTTGGGAGGGACCTCAACCTTTTTATTTTGATCAGAGGTAGTGGCTTTGGGAGCCCCTGCTCTTTTCCTCGAATCATATTTCTTCTAGGGTTGGCCTTGCATAATACCCTCTTCCCCTATTTTATGGTCAAACTAATTTTATAGTTGTGCTACCTCATATTCTTGTTGTGTTAGGTGGTTGGTACAATAATTTGTTTCGTTGAAAAGAACAATAGTATCATCGACGACATCATTGTCTGCATCCATCTCTTCAATATGATTGTTTTGAAAATGAGGCACTACCCTTTGATCATCAACATTTCTCCTTTCTCTTTGCATTATTTGAGGGGCATCATTAGGCCTTCTAAATTGGTTTGGATTTCTGTTTACAGCCCCTTGAAAAGCCTTGTTTGGTTGTTTAGATTCCCATTTTAGTTTAGCTATTTCAGATGTCAGATCCTTCAATTTTTTGGTCATTTCATCAAGTTTGAGATCATATGTGGACGGGTTAGAGGAGGCAAGGGAATCCTCTCTCTGTTTCTTCTTATCTTTATCAGATCTGGTCTTTAATCTGTCTGTGGCCAAGATATTAGATTCGACCTCAATGGTTGCTTCCTGCATGGACAACAACATGGTGGATCGTCTCTCTCTCAACAGGAGGGATAAATCTACATCAAATGCATTAGCATAAGTGATATTGGCAGAGGTTTCAGTTGGTTTGATATCATCTGGGATTCTACCATACATCTTATTGAATCTCTTGGTGAAATATGAAATAGATTCACCATTCTTTCTCTTTAGGGCCCCAAACTCAATGATGTAGTAGAGATAATCTCTCCTATCTCCCCATTTCTTTATGAAAGTTTTGTCCAACGCCTAAATATCTGCAATGGAGGCTGGAGGAAGACCTCTGAACCATTTTGTAACCTCAACCACACATTTGCATAATCAATGTTAAAGTTGTCTATAAAACTATAGAAGGATACCAGATGTTTCTCAATAGCGACTTCACCTTTCCCATTATACCTTGGTAAATATTTCATGTAATTTGTGGTTGGGAGGGCATGTAATCCTACAAGAAAAACTAGGGGTGCATATCTGGCAGAAATTATGACATCCATCCTGTTAACAGCCATGGCTTGAATAATAGGAATCTGAAGATTTATGGGAGATACAGGGGTGGATGCAGGACAGGATGATGAGGTAGAATCAGGAGTTGCAGATGTTTGAGCTTCTTTGGAATTATGATTCTCAGGGATAGCAAATTCAAGCTACTTGTGATGATGGAAAGAAGTAGACTCTTTATGTGGAGATTTACCCTTGAGGGGGGAGGTATATTTATGACCTACTATGGATTTTCTTAGTTGCCTTTCTGGCCCAGAGACTACTGTGTTATTCTCAGGATTAGTATGAGCCTTGGTGGATTTGTTGTGCTCAGATTTGGACCTTTTGAATCATTTTATGGGTGCCAGTATTTCTTTTGTTAATTCTACTCAGTGAAGTCACCAGGTGAAAGATGACAATCTATATGTGTCTGATATTTGTTCACCATTAAATGTCAGAGCTAATCAATGTCATTCTACCAGGGAAAGATATTTCGTTACTCTTTTCCCTGGCAATGGCATCAGAAGATGTTGGTCCTAAGGTCTGCACTTGACTGCTAAAGGGAAACACTAGGCCACCTATCAGTTTAGAATGGTTATTTCTTCTAATTTTGTGTTGGTTAGTTAGAGGGTTATTCTATCAAGACAAAAGCATGATTGGGTTTGGAAAAATAATATGGATGAGGTTCTTTTTGGTTGGTGGCACACAAATGACAAAATAGTGAAATTATAAAAAAACAGAGGGAAACAACAGACCAATCAGTGAATGATCTGCCGCAAGAAGTTTAGTACTTGAAATATCATTTCAGGACACTAAACATGTATCAAAACACAATGCTCCCGCAGGCTGCAAACAACAAATCTTCATCAAATCATAGTTGTTATTACAATTTTCATATTAATAAAGACAAGTTAAACAATAGTTGAAGGAAAAGAAATGTACTTTGCACAAATCAAACTGCATTCAAAACAAGAAACACAAATCGATTTGGAGACAAAAATTGTCATCAAAGTATGTTCACCAGGTAGATGCTTTAATCCATGTATCGAACAGATTGAGCCTGTTAGCACAAAAATTGGCAGTAGCAAATTTGGTCATTCCACAACACTGGTGAATTAGGAGATTTCGCAGTGCCGGTGAAATAGAAATTTTGCAGCATCAAGCCAAGTTACCAAGGGAGGGGCCAATCAAAGTGCCCATGTGTTAAAGCAAACAGTCCCACAAAAATGATAATAGTGCGAAGGAATAGATCACCAAGCTATCTATCCATTTTTAAATTTCAAGACAGAGAACTGATATCTATTATGTGACCGAGGGCCAGACTTCAATCAACCACAGTCACCGAGAAGCAATATGTGTCATTCAAGTCATTGAGCACCCAAACAAAGAGATAAAACCATGAAGTTTTTCATTCTTAAACGCAAGGACCAAAGGCACGAGCACTTGTGCACATGGAGAAAATTTCAAAGTTCTTGTTGTTCAAACATTGAAGGTCCAGCTCGACATTACAGTCACCAAAGGTAGAGGATCGACAACGTGTACAAATTTGTTTATTGGCCTGACTGTTTAAATCATTCACAATATTATCTTAGGCACCATGATGAGGGTCAAGTCATGAATCACTGTGTAGCGCACACCAAGCACACAAGGGACCGAGAGCCCATCTTTAAAAAAATGCAAACAAAACGTTGAATCGTTCAAATGTGAAAAGCACTTACAGGTGTCAATGCTAGTATTCGACACCTATGTCAACATATCGTCGAGGTTTCAACAATGAGGGGAGGTCCAAGCATGCATCGCAAGCAAGCAAATCTATGGAGCAAGCACTTCTGCGTCCTCAGAAATGATGGGCCGGGAAATGAATGAAGGCTTCCACATATCTGAGGCGCTGAGAATGTGAATGGAAGTTCAGAGAAGACTACATGAGCATCTCGAGGATCATAGAAATCTGCAGCTATGAATCAAATACATTAAATCTATACTAAAAAAAGGGGCCTGCCAAACCCTTTCTTTTCAGGAAAACATTTACATTGCACTTGCGTTCTGGTATTTGCAATGAGGGTCATCTTAAAGAGATGACAATTTTCCTTGTATTTAGATCTAAATGGTTTGAATATCTTTCTAAAAAGAGTACTTTGGAAAGAATTTTGTTTCTCACGAGCACTAAGAATGGTCTCTGATCTTGCTGGTGAAAGTCATAGTAGCATTGATGGAAATTGGAATTCTCTCGGGAAGCTAATGACTTTTTATGTTGGATATCATGTTACTAACAATGGTTTTCAGTTAAAGATCTATACTAAGTCATTTTATAAACAAAATAGGTTTTTGCAGACCTCTAGGAGGATTTTTTATACATCAATCTAGATCAGATACATTGTATGTGACAGACCCATGTAAGCATCTTTGTGAAGGAGAGGATGGTGATGTGGGATCATTTTGAGGAATCTCCAAGGACTTCTCAAAATCTATGACAAGAAAGTGATAAGGGGGACAACACTTCTGCAGATTTTTGGGGGAATTAATGATAAAGATGAACAGATGGAATTTTCATTTTTATTATAGGTTGCAGAGCATCCAAACGTCAAATATTTGGAGGTATCGGTTCATAGAAAGTTCTGAGAGGATTTATGCACAAGTGTCACCATAATTCGATGAGTAAAGCGCCTGACAATTAAAGGTATCTTTCTAGGAAGATTTCCAGGAAGTAACAGAGCACTTGGAAACAGATATTAGTTAAAACAAATCCTGATTTGAAGGAGCTTTTGATTCCAGTAGTTCCAAACTTTATGCAACTGAATAATTGAGATTTTTTTTTTTAGATTGTATTTCCTAAAAAATAGAGATAGTTTGTTGCTGCATTTTTATATAAAATGCGTCATTTGTAATAAAGGGAGGGGGCTTCAGAGAAAAGGGACCCGAGAGGTCTGAAAAAAGCTTTTGAATATTCAAGAAGGATTATGAGAGATATGTAGAGGAACTTTTCATGTGATCATTATAACCCCAAGGGGCTTATGTTTTTGTAATCATTTCTCATATTAGAAATTCAATATATTTGTGGTATCATATTGTTTTTCTTTGTTTTATTTTTCGTCTTCTTACTTGAATGAATTGTACACCTTGAAGATCATGGTTGTTTTTGATTAATGGATTCTTGAGCATCCGAGGATCTGATGTATCTTGCCTATTAGTCACAATTTACATTCAAGTACCTTCAATTCATTTATGCAGAGAGGATCTCTACTTTATGGATGTTCTTCTTTGTGTTATCTTTTCTCTTCCTCTATCCAATAAACATTTTATCTGATATGGAGATTGATTGCTTTTAATGAACATGGTGTTTGTTTGAATCCATAGCCTAACGGTCTTTAACTGATTTTACAGTAGCTAATTGTATTTTCCCTTCCTTTTTTTCTTCTTCTTGATCCAGTAAAAACCCAATCAAGTATTTTTATTTCAAGATGTGTTGGGCTTGTTCTTAAGCAGTCTAAGAACAACTTCTAGCACTAACATCTTTTGGCATCATTGCCAGGGAGAGAAGAAATGAAGAATATCTTCCTTGGAAGAACAACAATGATCATTGCCAGCATTTGTTGGTGAACAAGTGTTGGTCTCATAATACAGATTGCATCATTCACCTGGCGACTCCAATCAAGTTTCAATCAAATGAAAAGAATTCACTGGAGGACGAGCTCATTTGAAAGAAATATGGAAGCTATTCTAGCTCGAAGATATGCATTTTGTGACTTCTCTAATATACCTAGCTTTCCAAATTTTTTACCTGTTACAGAAGTATGGGAACATTGCCTTCCGAGGTTTGGAGGAAACGATCATGGCCATCTTGGTGAGCATCTGTTGGATTTTCACGAGTGCATGCAGAGGATAAATATAAATCACGAGGATATTCTTATTAAAATGTTCATATTTTCTTTGGAAGGACATGCTCGGGAGTGGTGTAGAAACCTCATTGTTGTTGTCATTCATACGTTGAAATATTTTCATAACGCTTTCAATTATTACTGCAAACAAAGCTATTGTGTTGGTCTCATGTATGAAGAATGTTGTTTGAAGTTTGCTTTTTTATATAGAAAATCTGCCAACTTTAAAGATCAGGGTGCTAATAGTAAATAAATTGTTGAAAAAAAAATTGTTTCTCACGAGCTCCAATAGATTTCCCATGGTTTTCAATGTTGGAAGATTGGTTGTTGTCATTGATGTCAACCCTAGTCATGGGTTTTGGACCGCAAGATTGATGAAGGTATTTGGACATGAAGGAAAATGAACATGCAGATACAACACCCATGGAAGGATAGTATACATCATGTTGTTTCTAGTGTTATGTGGCATGTCACATGGATCCTCATGGTTGAGGAGAAATGAATTTTTGAAGATGACAAAGTGAATTGAAGAAGGAAGTACATGTAGGCCCTGAAGATAATTAAAGAAAAGAATTACAAAATAAGAAAGTGGCAGGTCGGCCCTAATGTTAAAAGAAAGTGACATAAATGGTATAAATAAATATCATTATATATTCATTTCATACACAAGTCGAATTTCAGAATAAATCATAAGTAAAGGAGGCCGGATTTCAAGGGAGGATGAAGTCTTTTGGTGATCTGTTCCAAGGTATGTTATTTTCAATTCATCTTACCATTTTTACTATAACTTTTTTTCTAGAATGATTTAGATGGTGAAATTGCTATGGTATTGATAAGACATGTCAAGGTATCTGTGGTAAAAAGTTCAGCTCTTGATTCACTATAATTATGGAGATACACTCTATGGAAGATAGGGTTTGTGACCATTCCTGAAGCTAGTCAATAAACAGGTGTTTTGGGTAAAAATGTCATAACTTCTTCATCAAGAATCCAAATGACATGGGACAAATTGCATTGGAAAGATTACGGACTTTAGTTTCTTGTGTACAAGTTTCATAATCAGATGTTAAATATTGAGTGTGGGGCATTTTGTACAAGTTTGGTCTCCTGAATAAACCAGAATTGAACAAGGTCTACCATTCTCTCTATAACTTCCTTTTAGGGAGGATTCAAGGAGTGAAACTTGGAGACGTTTCAGAGAAAAAATTTAATAATATTATCTACAGGATCAGAGTATTCCAAGAATTGAATAATTGTATAAATTGAAAAAGTCTCAGGAAGCATTATCAGGTTCTATGTGATGGTTGGTTGATGGTGATGATTTAATGTGAAGTTTTATTATCTCCCGTATATTCTTGGGTGGAAGGAATGGGAAAGGATGGAGAGTTCAACTCTATCTTGATATTAGAGGATTGTATCTTCCTCTTGGAGGTTTATCCCTCCCTTTACACTTGGAAGTTGCAGCTACCTTTGGAAGTCATTACTTCCCTTGAAAAATAACTATTGATTATTTTTCATATATTGTGCATGGGGTATTGTGGTGTATTGGTGTAACTCTTATACTATTGTTCATTGTTCATTGGATATAATTGAATGGTTTAATTATAAGTTGAAAAAGTTTTAAAATTGTACTTGATATTGATTCACCCCCCTCTCAGTATCAACAATTGGTATCAGAGCAGGTTGTCTTCAGAACAATTTAACCACTGGAAGGAAAATCCTGAGCAGAGACGGATGACCATGAGCACATTTCAAATGGGATTCAAAAATTTGATGGAAGAAATTATGCATACTGGAGTGATAGAGTGAAAACTTACCTAATGGATTTGGGAGTAGACATTTGGTACTCAGTTCTAAAAGGCTATGTAATCCCAAATAATGCTACAACCAATCCAAATGAGAAGAAGCTTATGAGTTGTAATTCAAAGGCTAGACATATTATTCTAGCAGCATTGGAACCAACCATTTCTAGCACAGTGATGGGTTGCAGCATTGCTAAGGATGTATGGGACAAACTCAAGAGCATCTACAAAGGTGATCCAAAAGTTAAGCAGGTCAAGCTTCAACGACATAGAGCAGAATTTGAAAATTTGAAGATGAATGAAAAGGACAATATTGCAACCTATTTTCTTAGAGTTGATGAAGTTGTTAATGTTGTTGGACACACCTACCACACTTAGAGGGGGGGTGAATGAGTGTGGGGCTCTTTTTCCCAAAACTTCCCTCTTGCACAAAAACTCATCAATTAGCATTCAACATTTATTCATTACCCATTGTTGTCATTTATAACTAGTTAGATGTGAGCACATATCAGTAACATATATCAACAATATATCATCAACAAGTCATCACCACAATGAACACAAAGAACACAAGATGTATGTACAATTTT
>ML806618.1:0-15338 GCA_009831015.1 Picea engelmannii | reverse complement strand
GCAAAAGGGGATTTGGTCCTTATACAATTACCGACTTGGTTAATCCTCAATGGGGATTAACCTAATAATAAAAATAATAATAATGACATGATTAATCCACAATGTGGATTTAATCCAATAACAAAATAATAAGAATGCTCTTCACAGTTACATTATTTCAACAAGGCCCTGAAGATAATTAAAGAAAAGAATTACAAAATAAGAAAGTGTAAGGTCGGCCCTAATGTTAAAATAAAGTGACATAAATGGTATAAATAAATATCATTATATATTCATTTGATACACAAGTTGAATTTCAGAGGAAATCAAAAGTAAAGGAGGTTGGATTTCAAGGGAGGATGAAGTCTTTTGGTGATGTGTTCTAAGGTATGTTATTTTCAGGTCATCTTACCAGTGTTTCTATAACTTTTTTTCTAGAACGATTCAGATGGTGAAATTGCTATGGTATTGAGAATACATGTCAAGGTACATGTGGTAAAAAGTTCATCTCTTGTTTCACTATAATTATGGATATACACTCTGTGGAAGATAGGGTTTGTGACCAGCCCTGAAGTTAGTCAATAAACAGGTGTTCCGGGTAAAACAGTCATAACTTCTTCATCGAAAATCCAAATGATGTGGGACAAATTGAATTGGAAAGAGTACAAACTATAGTTTCTTGTGTGCTAGTTTTAGAATTGAATGTTAAATATTGAGCTCGGGGCATTCTGTACAAGTTCGGTCTCCTGAATAAACGAGAATTGAATAAGGTCTACCATTCTCTCTAAAACTTTTTTTTAGGGAGGATTCAAGGAGTGAAACTTGGAGAAATTTCAGAGAATAAATTGAATAATATTATCTACAAGATCAGATTATTCCAAGAATTGAATAATTGTAGAAATTGAAGAAGTCTTAGGAAGCATTATCAGGTTCTATGTGATGGTTGGTTGATGGTGATGATTTAATGTGAAGTTTTATTATCTCTCGTATATTCTTGGGTGGAAGGAAGGGGCAAGGATGGAGAGTTAAATTCTCTCTTGATATTGGAGGATTGTATCTTCCTCTTGGAGGTTTATCCCTCCCTTTACATGTGGAAGATGTAGCTACCTTTGGAAGTCATTACTTCCCTTGAACAATAACTATTGATTATTTCTCATATATTGTGTGTGGTGTATTGTGGTGTATTGGTGTAACTCTTATACTATTGTTCATTTCTCATTGGATATAATTGAATGGTTTAAGTATAAGTTGAAAAAGGTTTTAAATTGTACTTGATACCGATTCACCCCCCTCTCAGTATCAACATTCAAAATAGTATGCTTTCTCAAGAAACTAAAACTGAAGAAGATGAGTAGATTTATAACCTGTTTCTTGCTTAAAGTTTTCCTGTTTCTGATGAATGTGAAGATGTACTTAATTCGGTAGAATCTCCATTTGAAGGCAGCGAAATCATCCTGCAATAACCTTTAGTTTCGCAAACAAATGAAATTGGCAACCACGAAACTGGAAATATGCAAACACAATCCATTATACAACATGAAGAAATAGTTGTCCTTGATCTGATGGTAGCTGATTTGGAAGATTTTATTAGTCTGAATCATGCATCTTTTAGTCCAAAGAAAAAGCATAGTAGGATGTTTTATGTAATAGATCTAACACCAAGGCAGTTTTCTCTCTTAGATCAGCTGGAGGTTTTTGATGAATTTCATGATCCTGTGGTGTTTTGCATGGAGTTGTATTTTTCAAAGGTCTACAATGCTCCAATTTTGGGCAGGATTTCAGTTTATAGCTGTAAGTATTGGTTTCTCATTCATTTTCTGCTGCAGAAATCCTTGTTTCCTTGCATGTTTTCATTTACCAGCAAAGAATAAGACCATGTTGTTAGTAAAATGATTACATTTCTACATTGGAAATTTTATTTTACATGACCATCTTGACTCCTATTGGTTAGTGTAGGAGTGTATATGATTAAGCTCAATATGTGAGCATTTGCTTTTCCAATTGCATTTGGTTTGTCGTGTGCAGGTGTTTTAGTTTTCAATAATGAGCATAAGTGCTCTCAAGGCATCAACAATTCATAGTTTGCAACTCTGGTTGATTGTAGCACATCATAGATAGAGTACAAGTTGAAGGAAAGAAATGAATAATGAATATAGTCTGAAAGCTCTTGACAACTCGTAGGGAGTGTGCCATCCCCATGGAGCCTATGTTAGCGTAGAAATTGGCAGTAGAAAATTTGGTCATTCCGAAGCGCCAATGAATTAGGAGAATCTGCAGTGCCGGTGAAATAGGAAATTTGGTAGCATCAAGCCAAGCCACCAAGGGAGGGGCCAATCAAAGTGCCTGGATCTTAAATAAAACAGTCCCACGACAATGATAATAGTGTAAAGGAATATATCACCAAGTTATCTATCCATTTTTATATTTCAAGACAGAGAACTGATATCTATTATGTGACCAAGGGCCAGAATTCAATCGACATCAGTCACCGAGAAGCAATATGTGTCAGTCAAGTCATTGACCACCCAAACAAAGAGCTAAAACCATGAAGTTGTGCATTCTTAAACACAATGATCAAAGGCACGAGCACTTGCACACATGGAGAAAATTTCAAAGTTCCTGTTGTTAAAACATTGAAGGTCCAAGTCGACATCACAGTCACCAAAGGCAGAGGATCGACATCGTGTACAAATTTGTTTATTGGCCTCACTGTTTAAAGAATTCACATTATTATATTAGGTGCCATGAGGAGGGTCAATTCATGAATCACCGAGTAGCGCACACCAAGCACACAAGGGACCGGGAGCCCATCTTTTAAAAAAGACAAACAAAACGTTGAATCGTCCAAATGTGCAAAGCACTTACAGGTTTCAATGCCAGTATTCGACACCTCTGTCAACATATCGTCGAGGTGTCAACAACGAGAGGAGGTCCAAGCATGCATCGCAAGCAAGTGAATCTATGGAGCGATCACTTCTGCGTCCTCGGAAATGATGGTCCAGGAAATGAATGAAGGATTCCACATATATGAGACGCTGAGAATGTGAATGGAAGTTTAGAGAAGACTGCATGAGCATCTTGAGGATCAGAGACATCTACAGAGCTGAATCGAATACATTAAATCTATACTAAAAAAAGGGGCATGCCAGACCCTTTCTTTTCAGGAAAACGTTTACATTACACTTGTGTTTTGGTATTTGCAATGAGGGCCATATTAAAGAGATGACAATTTTCCTCGTATTTAGATCTAAATGGTTTGAAGATCTTTCTAAAAAGAGTACTTTGGAAAGAATTTTGTTTGTCACGAGCAGTAAGAATGGTCTCTGATCTTGCTGGTGAAAGTCACAGTAGCATTGATGGAAATTGGAATTCTCTCGGGAAGCTAATGATTTTTTATGTTGTATATCATGTTACTAACAATGGTTTTCAGTTAAAGATATATACTAAGTCATTTTATAAACAAAAATAGGTTTTTACAGACCTCTGGGAAAAAAAATTATACATCAATATAGATAAGATACACTGTATGTGACATACCCATGTAAGCATCTTGATCAAGGAGAGGATGATGATGTGGGATCATTTCGAGGAATCTTCAAGGACTTCTCAAAATATATGACAAGAAAGTGGTAAGGGGGACAACACTTCTACAGAGTTTTTGGGGGAATTAATGATAAATATGAATAGATGGAATTTCCATTTTTTTTACAGGTTGCAAAGCATCCAAATGTCAAAGATTTGGAGGTCTCGAGTCATAGAAAGTTCTGAGAGGATTTATGCACAAGTGTCACCATAATTCGATGAGTAAAGCACCTGACAGTTAAAGGTATCTTTATGGGCAGATTTCCAAGAAGTAACAGAGCACTTGCGAACAAATATTAGTTAAAAAAAATCTCGATTTGAAGGAGCTTTTGATTCCAGTAGTTCCAAACTTTATGCAACTGAATAATTGAGATGTTATAATTTTAGATCGTATTTCCTAAAAAATAGAGATAGTTTGTTGTTGCATTTTCATATAAAATGCATCATTTGTAATAAAGGGAGGGGGATTCATAGAAAAGAGACCCGAGAGGTATGACAGAAGCTTTTGAATATTCAATAAGGATTATGAAAGAGTTGTAGGAGGCACTTTTCTTGTGATCATTGTAACCATAAGGGGCTTATGTTTTTGTAAACATTTATGTTATTAGAAATTCAGTATATATGTGGTATATTGTTTTTCTTTGTTTTCTTTTTCGTCTTCTTACTTGAATGAATTGTACACCTTGAGGACCACGGTTTCCTCTGATTAATGGTTTCTTGAGAATTTGATGTATCTTTCCTATTAGTCACAGTTTACATTCAAGTACCTTGAATTCATTTATGCAGAGAGAATCTATGAGTTATGGATGTTCTGCTTTGTGTTATCTTTTCTCTTCCTCTATCTAATAAACCTTTTATCTGATATGCATATTGATTGCTTTTAATGAGCAGGGTATTTGTTTGAATCCATAGCCCAATGGTCTATCACTGATTTTACAATAGCTAATTGTCTTTTCCCTTCCTTGTTTCTTCTTGATCTAGTAAAAACTCATTCAAGTATTTTTATTTCAAGATGTGTTGGGCTTGTTCTTTAGCAATCTAAGAACAACTTCTAGTGCTAACATCTTTTGGCACCATTTTCGGGGAGCGAAGACATGAAGAATATCTTCCCTGGGAGAACGACAATGATCATAGCCATCATTTGATGGTGAAGAAGTGTTGGTCGCATAATATAGACCGCATCATTCACATGGCGAATCCAATCAAGTTTCAATCAAATTCAAAGACTCCACTAGAGGAGGAGCTCATTTGAAAGAAATATGGAAGCTATTCTGGCTCGAAGGTATGCATTTTGTGACTTATCTAATATACATGGATTTCCAAATTTTTTACCTGTTAGATAAGTATGGGAACATTGCCTTCCAAGGTTTGGAGGAAATGAGCATGGCCATCCTGGTAAGCACCTATTGGATTTTCACGAGTGCATGCAGAGGCTAAATATAAATCACGAGGATGTTCTTATTAAAATGTTCAGATTTTCTTTGGAAGGACATGCTCGAGAGTGGTGTAGAAACCTCCCTGTTGCTAGCATTCATACGTTGAAAGATTTTCATAGCACTTTCAATTATTATTGCAAACAAATCTATTGTGTTGGTCTCCTATATGAAGAATGTTGTTTGGAGTTTGATTTTTTATATAGAGAATCTGCCAACTTTAAAGATCAAGGTGTTGATAGTAAAGAAATTGTTTCTCACGAGCTCCAACAGATTTCCCATGGTTTTCAAAATAATATGCTTTCTCAAGAAACTAAAATTGAAGAAGATGAGCAGATTTATAAGTTGTTTCTTGATGAAATTTTTCTTGTTTCTGATCAATGTGAGGATGTACTTAATTCAGTAGAATCTCCATTTGAAGGCAATGAAATCAACCTACAGCAACCTTTAGTTTCGCAGACAAATGAAATTGGCAACCATGAAACTGGAAATATGCAGAGACAATCCAATATACAGCATGAAGAAATAGTTGTCCTTGATCTGATGATAGCTGATTTGGAAGATTTTATCACCCTGAATCATGCATCTTTCAGTCCAAAGAAAAAGGATAGCAGGATGCTTTATGCAACAGATCTAACACCAAGGTAGTTTTCTCTCTTAGATAAGCTGGAGGTATTTCATGAATTTTATGATCCTATGGCGTTTTGCATGGAGTTTTATTTTTCAAAGGTCTCCAATGATCCAGTTTTGGGCATGATTTCAGTTTACAGCTGTAAGTATTGGCTACTCATTCATTTTCTGCTGCAAAAATCCTTGTTTCCCGACATTTACCAGCAAAGAAGAAGACCATGTTGTTAGTAAAATGATTACATTTCTACATTGGAAATTTTATTTTACATGACCAGCTTGACTCCTAATGGCTAGTGTAGGAGTGTATATGAATAACTTCAATATGTGAGCATTTTGTTTCCAGTTGCATTTGGTTTGCAGTGTGCAGGTGTTTTAGTTTTCAATAATGAGCATAAGTGCTCTCAAGGCTTGAACAATTCATAGTTTGCAGCTCTGGTTGATTGTAGCACATCATAGACATATTAAAGGTTGAAGGAAAGAAATGAATAAGGAATATAGTATGAAAGTACTTGACAACTCGCAGGGAGTGTGCCATCCCCCATGGAACCTATGTTAGCACAGAAATTGGCAGTAGCAAATTTGGTCATTCTGCAATGCCGGTGAATTAGGATATTCTGTAGCGTCGGTGAAATAGGAAATTTCGTAGCATCAATCCAAGCCACCAAGGGAGGGGCCAATAAAAGTGCCCAGGTGTTATAGCAAATAGTCCCACAATAATGATAATAGTTCGAAGGAATAGATCATGAAGCTATCTATCCATTTTTAAATTTCAAGATAGAGAACTGATATTTATTATGTGACCGAGGGCCGGACTTCGATGGACCACAGTCACCAAGAAGAAATATGTGTCAGTCAATTCATTGAGCACCCAAAAAAAGAGCTAAAACCATGAAGTTGTGCATTCTTAAATGCAAGGATCAAAGGCACGAGCACTTGTGCACATGGAGAAAATTTCAAAGTTCCTGGTGTTCAAACATCGAAGGTCCATCACGACATCACAGTCACCAAAGGTAGAGGATTGACAACATGAACAAATTTGTTTATTGGCCTCACTATTTAAATCATTCATAGTATTATATTAGGTGCCATGAGGAGGGTTAAGTCATGAATCACTGAGTAGCGCACACCAAGCACACAAGGGACCAAGATCCCATCTTTTAAAAAATGCAAACAAAACGTTGAATCGTCCAAATGTGAAAAGCACTTACAGGTGTCAATGCCAGTATTCGACACGTATGTCAACAAATCATTGAGGTGTCAATAGTGATATCAGGTCCATTCTGTTGGACACATCGACCACACTTAGGGGGGTGAATGAGTGTGGGGCTCTTTTTCAAACTTCCCTTCACAAAACTCCTTAGTTAGCAATCACCATTTACTCATTACTTATTGTTGTCATTTATAACCAGTTAAATGTGAACATGCATCAAAAACATATCAGCAACATATATTATCAATAATTCATCATCACAAGGAACACAAAGAACACAAGATGTATGTACAATTTTATTTTTATTACGGACTACAATCCTTGGGTTATCAACAACAACTGAATAGAGTTACAACTCCACAAGAGCAACTCTCTATAATGCAAGACTCAGCTTACACAACTCAACACAAAATAAGAAAAGGAATCAATCCTCAACATATACCAATCTATCAACAGGTACATGACCTGTCAGTAGTGCAGCATGCATATGTACGCGCCCTACCAGTAGTATAGCTCGTGTATGTACATGGCATGTCTATACTACAGCCTACGTGTGACTTCTAAATAACTAGGGTTTTCTCTTCATGGAAAATTCAGATCCTTTGCAGCCCTCAGTCACATCCACTTTGGTCATTCATTGTCTGATCTGAACCAGAACCAATCACAACACATCCATGCTCTTCCACAACTTACTCATGTTCCTCAATCATACTATATGAATGTTACTTAATCATGTATAAGTAGTAAGTATACTATGGCAATCATATTAGTACTAAAACATAAGAGTGTTGTTCACTCCAACAAACAACACAAACCAAATCATAACGTCCATACCCAGAATGCTTCAAGCATTCACCATACAATATGCAAGAGTATTCATCAAGACAACTATGTGACCATACCAGAGTTTCTATGGCAGATCTAAGCCCATAGAGTGCAGATCTGGAACTTCTTCAGATTTCATAAACTTGACACCATCTTACACTCAAGTCTCCATGACTTCATCTATTGTATGCGCATTGTCCTCCTTCAAACTGCGTGTGTATGCACTTTGGCTCACTGCAGCCTATGTATGTACGCTCCATGGCCCACTGTTGCTCGTGTACTCCTTCAGAAACTAGGGTTTCTGAACTTCCGAAACTTTTGTCGTCAAGATCTCATACTTAAAGAAACTTTGATGCGTCCATGAGATCCTCCAGTCAATCTCTCTCTCAGAATATAACTTCAAGATATTCTCAAGAGATATTTTTCACGAGACCCTTGCCTCTTATTTACACTCTCCAAGTAGCTTCCTTAGAAGCATCTTCTAGGTCACTTTGTCTACATAACCAAATTGTCCACATTGTCACTTTGTCCACATAACCAATTTGTCCACGTTGTCACTTTGTCCAACTTTGCCCAAATTTCCACTTGTCCATGTATCCAATAGCCACTTGACCACTTAACCCATTTTCCTCATTTTAGGGTTAACCACTTTCCATAATTAGAAAGTTCTCCATTTACTTTATTATTTTAAATAATCTTCCTTGACTTTGTCACTTCACTTTATTATTTAAACAATTCTCTTTGATTTTGTCACTTCACTTTATTATTTAAATAATCCTCCTTCTTTGCGAGCGCTTTGACTTATTTGACCTTTTGGGGCTTCAAGCCAACATATGAGGGTCCTTCAACTTCGTATGGCCATAACTCTCAAACCGTGAGGAGTTATGTGACGTTCCACATACCACTGGAAATGGCATGACAAGCACTATTCATCTAGGATAGTTTCACTGGAAAATTCACTCATATTCATCTCATTATCCCACAATTAAGCATGGGTTCTCTATCCATACTCCTAAGATAATTCAACCACAAAGCATCTTCCCGTGAGGGCTTTTAGCATAAGGGGACCACTTTGGAGTTCATCCATTTGTACTCCTTATCAACCATGATAAGACAATAATGATTCATCTTTACATCAATCCAAACATGCATCATATATCAATGAAACCACATTGATCCATATGTATCAAATATCAATGACAACTCATTGATCCATCTTCATATATGCATGACATTATATGACTATGACTCCACTTGACATCAATCCATTGACATCAATGACAATACATGATCCATCAATATACTATGACAATACATTGTTCATTTGACATCAATCAACATCAATCATTTGACATCAAATTTTTGACATTTGACATCAATCAATCATTCTTTGGCATTAATCAATTCTTTGACATCAATCATCAATCAATCAATCAATCATCCTTTGGCATCAATGAAAACATGAGTCAACAATATCCCCCTTTGGCATTGATGGAAATACCAACATTTATGTCAACACTAATCATTGATGGCAACATGTAGACAAGGCATTTCTCTACATCAATAGTCATCTCAATCACATCAATGTGAATATCTCTCCCCCTTTGACATCAATGGAAAAGGGTAGTTCTATCCTTGGGGATGCTCCCCCTGTCTGAATGTCTTTGATCTTCCTCTAAATAATCTCTCCCCTTTGAAAAAGGGATATCACTATGATGTAATGCCGAATATATATCGCTCATGATCCCCCTGTGACCAATGCTCCCCCTGGAACTATGCCTTTGTTCTCTTTCTCCAAGTATAGGGATATTTTACCAAGTATGCATTTGATAAATATCTCCTCCTAGAATCATGGGAATAAGAATGAATCCCCCTATGGGTATGTCTACCCCTATCTTCTCTGCAATATGAACAAAATTCTACCACTTCAATATACTTCTCTTGCAAATTCTATTCCTCAACTGAATCATAGATCAACCGCTCTTTCTATGACGATCCTTGGACTTGTCCATGCATCAAACTTGTGCCATACCATACATCATGAAGCAAAATATAATTCAACAATGAAATATAGAATCATGAAAAAACATCAACCAAGTACATCATGTACTAAATTGTGTTTCCACCATGCACAACATCCATGTACATCAATACCATAGAATATGCCATAAGATATCATCAATGGAGTGTATCAATCATATGCTTCTACCAACATGCCAATCGTGTGCCACAAACAAGTGTCATATTACTTATGATATGACTCCACCATGAACCAAGTGCCACAATCATGTATCTCAATCAATCAAGTGTCTCAACTATATCATCCCATATGTCATGTACCAAAGTGTATGCTAAACAAGTAATATAAATGGTGTACTTTTAGCCAAGTACTTTCATCCACATGCATATACTATCTATGAGTGAATCAACATTTCACTAATAATGCATCACCACTTGTACCAAGCAAGTATATCAACCATGCACCAATACCACAACAAGATGAACCACAATCAATATGTGTCCTCATACATGTATGACAAATTTACCATAAAACATGTGCCAATCAAACTACTAGTAGATGCCTCTACCAATGTACTAAAAGTGTATCAATCATGCATCAACTATAGATCAAGCTATGACCCATCAATGATGTATAACATGACCACCTCATCAACTCGCCAACTACATGTCCCAATATGTAGCCCATCCATATGCCAAATGTATGCACCAAAATATGCTTCCAATAATACATCATAAGATATATCAATGAAACTCAAATATGTACCAGCCATGTACGCCAACAAACCAGCCTCAAATTCCATTCACTACAGCAAATACTAAGCATTCAATATGTACTAAATGTGTGCCTCAATAGATCAATGACATCTCTTGCTAGTATCAGCATGATATATCTCATAACCAAAGTGTCATAACTTCATTGTCACAACCAGCATTGTTCTTCAACAGAAAATGCCTCAATCCATACTCAAGGGTTAGTACCATGAATCCAAGATAGTGTTTCAACACTCAACCATATGTCACCACCATACATACATCAATTATGTATGCCAACATGTAATCATGAAAACTTGTAGCAAACAATGTCAGACGCTGCAACAAACCATGTCAAATCCTACAACACGGAGGTATACCATTATACCATGCTTCAACTCATGTGCATAGCCTTTTTCCCAAGGATTTACCATAGATACACATCCTACTGCACAAATAGCTCACGTATGTATGCGACCTATTCATAGTTCAGCTCGCGTATGTACATGATTTTTACCATTGTAACCTGTGTATGCTTCTGAGGATGACAAACTTGAGCTTCCCTTAAGGCTTCCATTTTGATCTGGTTTTTCATTCTTATTTACCCACTTCTGAAGGTGTCCCTGCTTCTCAAAAATTGAGCTCTAAGTTTCCATATTTTCAAAAATGTCTTCCTTTCTAATTGCATTCCTTCTTCTAGTATTGCTATATGAAGTCCTCATCATGGAATTTCTTCTTGTGTTCCAGCAATCCTAGGATTTGTGACCAAATCCACTACAATTGTAGCATCTCATGATGTGACAGTGAGCAACAATGTGTCCTACTTGATTACATCTCCAACATCTTAAGGTGTTATGAAATCTTTCTTTATATCTCCTTGCATACAATCTTCACTCCAAAGCTTTTTGACCATATTCATTACATGAGTAACAGTGACCATGAAAAACATTTTCATACCTTTGCTTTGGTGTATGTTATCCCCCACTTTTAGGGATAACTAAGGAGATTATGTTTTGATGCCCACAGGTCCTAGACATGGACTACTGAGAGATAGATCGACTTAAGCATGGCCCTGGAGGGCCCATCTTTTCTTCCTTTCAGAGCCTTCTCTTTGTCAGCAGCAGCAGCATCCATCACCTCGGCTTGGTCCTGTATCAGAGATGGTTCTTGATCCATGAGGTAATGAGTCTGGGTATCATGGTATGTGTCACTATGATCTTCAAAACCTTTGAATATATGCATCTATTTTTTTTTCTTCTAACGGGTGCTTGGATCTTATACTTATCCACTTGACCATGTGTTGGCCCTTGACCAAGTTTTGAGGATTCTTGGTCATGTTTGACCTATTTTGGGACTTCAACAGGTTGTCGAAGGCGGAGCACAGGATGAAGCGGAGATCATGGGATCTCGTCCCCTTTTAGGGCCCTTTTTGGGATTTGGGATTATGTAACGGGTATGGAAATGTCGGCCCATGGGTTTACCCATGCTTAGGCCTATTTTGTATGTATAAATAGATGCTAAGGAGAAGTAGTGAGCATATATATAGAGATATGAATGGCTAAGTGCTAGAGTTGGATTTGTGTGATCAAGAGTTGTAAGCGCTTTGTGCATACTGTGTGAGACTTGCAAAGCTAAGTGAAAGTCATTGTAGGAAAGTGAGGAAGTTTGTGTTCTTAGATCTACTCGGGGAAGGAGGATCTAGCAAGTTGCGCAGATCTCTTGTCCTCTATGGAGTAGGGTTTTCGAGGCTCTGTGCATGTAACTGATTGAAGAAGCTAATAAAGAAGAGAAGAGTTGGTGGGTGTAGCCCCAGGGTGGGGGTGAACCACGTACATGATGTCTTTCTCTGCTTTGTGCGATGTGTTGATGTGTTTATATGTTAATATTCTTAGTGCTTTAATATAGATGAATGATATGTTGATTCTTAGTGCTTAATGGATGGATGTTAGATCTAACTTATATACATGTGCTTAGTGCTTGAATCCACTAGATCTGATTTGTTCCATCATGCTAAGTGCTGCTAGATGCTAGATCTGAATGAATATTGTGATCCTCTGTAATTAGGGTTTAACTGCGTTGTAACTGAGATTGAATATTGATGAATGTTAATTGTTGAGTGCTCTATTGAGTGTTATAATCATATATCTATGTCCCAGCTAAGGTTGCAGACATCTGAGTCCTGCAACCACGCCTGCCTCTACCTCGGGTGAGACTTCATCTCCCTCGCAGGTGTTGCCAAAAGGGTCAGTAGTTAGGGTTTTGTTGGTGCACTGTTGTAGCGTTGAACCCTGGGTCTGCCCCTGTGCCAACACCATGTCTGGGGGGAATGACAGGATGCCCTAGTAATCTTGTGCCCATAGGTTTTGAGTTGCCATTGGGGGGGTTTCTGAAAATCCATCGTCCGCTCTTGTCATATTTACCACTTTCCATATTGCTTCCTGCTCATCCATCCAATTACATTGGTCCAGGCATTGGGTTGGCTAATCATTTAAGGGTTGCACCTTGCCGTATGGGAAGAAGGGGATAAAGTCCCAGAAGGTAAAAGAAATATGGAAAAAGATAAAAGCCTAAAAATAAAACCTCGAGATGCTTCTCCCAGGGATCCCCGAGAAAGTAGTAAAAGCCTTATCAACAAAAAAACAAGAGGGACCCATAAAAATAATAAAACAATACCAAATCAAAGGATAGGGAGTCTCATCACAAGCCAACCTATTACGTCCATAATCACCTAGTGGTATGACACTATTGTTGAATGGGATAAGTCAACTAAGAGGGGGGGGTGAATCAGTTGTATAAAATTTCTTTCATTTTATAAGAAGATTACTTATTAATCAATAAATCATGTCTTTATCATTTAACTTACAGTAATACATTTAACCAATAAATATACAATCACATAAATGAAACAGTGACATAGTGATTTTTCATGAGGAAACCCAAAAGGGAAAAACCTCTTCATCTTATGAATGAAAGGCAAGCTCCAACTCCTCTTTACATTATTATTTTATCTGAGCTACAACCCAGATGAGGTTACTACCTATGTTTCTTCAGAACCTACTGAATGGAAGCTACAACTCCCAGATGTACAAGCACCAACTTGTACAGGAGACTTTTACAGTCTCCCCTTGCTCCTCCCTACCACCCTTAAATCCTTCTCTGTCACTAAGAACCTACAAACCAACTCTTTATCTTATCTGGAAAAGGATTCGGCATTCAAGTCCTCTTTGTTTAAATAATCATATCAAAATCCATTCTTCTCCCCTTGATGTCTGCTATATCTTCATCATTTCTTCTCATTGTCCCACTTCTTTACTATTCTGCAATTCTTCTCTGCTACACTATTCTTCTGCTCTGTTCATATTTGGCTTGACTTGTTGTCTATGTCTATCTTCTCTTTCTCTATCCTTCTCATGCTCTTTGATATGTGCACATTATGCTCTCTTCACCTGTTCTCTTATGTTCAGCTTATGTTCCTTATCTCTAAGCTTTCTTCACAGTGCGCATACTGAAGTTTTACCTTTCTATAGTTCAACTCATTTTTTCAGTCAGAACAACCAACTTTTCACAGTCGTCTCATATCTCCTTTTATTCACACACGCCTCAGCAAATGAATTGCCAACCGGTTAAGAATCATGAATCAGGTTTGCTAACTGAATCGTAACTGATCAATTAACTGTGAGGTGAAACAGTAGCCCTCCGATCATATTCGAATTCACCTGCACCGTTGGATTACAAGAAACAAAATGTCTTTCACATTTTCTTATTTCGACAATTTGGCAATCCTGTGTCAAAGATTCTTGACACTTCAAGTTACAAAACAAAGAAATATTCGGCGTTTCGTCTTTCGGCATTTCGCATTTCGGTATTTCGCGATTCCTGTGGTGAAGTGTTTCTATACTCCAAGTCACAAACCCCAAAATTTTCGGCGTTTCGGCATTTCGCGATTTCGCATATCACAAGTTCGAGAGGTTAGGGAACCTCGTTCCTTTGACTTTCCAATCAACCAAAAGACGATCTTTCACCATGTGTCCTATGGCTTCAACGGCCAGGATCAATTCACAAATTCATGAACCTTCGTTGATGTCCCTGTTTCGGGATTTCAGCATTTGGAACTTCATGATGTTAAAGTTTTTGCGCTCGACTCTTGTCTCCTCCAACTTCTAGTATCCGAAACTCTGAAATGGAGTTTAAGTCATTATTTCCCGATATTCACTTTTCTCTGAACCGTTCCTGATCTCATTGGGGCTTCACATTTTGCGATTTCGCGTATCACGATGTTGAAGGTCTCTCAACTTGCAACCTCTGAATTCCCGAGTTCCGAAGTTTCGAAGGAACTCTTCAACGAAACACCGGGACTTCATGTTTCTCGATTTCACGTAACGCGATGTCGAAGGTCTCTCAACTTGCAACCTCCGAATTCCCGAATTTTGAAGTTCCGAAGGAACTCTTCAGTGAACCACTGTGCAGTTTCAAGTTTGGAAAGTTTGACATTAATGAAAAAACCTGTCTAACCAACAAACTCCCCCTTTGACATTGATGGCAAACTTTAAATCTCTTCTCCCCCTTTTGACATCTATGGCAAAGGAAACAACCATACTTCCCCTGAGCAAATAAAAACCACTTGCAAAGATGTGTCATTTCGTTAGAAACTCCCCCTATCAATAATAGTCAATAAACCTATGCAGTCTGATTTTATAATGAAGCCCGTGCAATATTTTAGAATGAAATGCAATTACATAGGATAAACCCCCAACTGATCCCTGAGACTTTCAAATTGCATTTTAGGTAAAGGTTTAGTAAATACATCTGCAATTTGATCCTTTGTGCCAACATATTCCACTTTAATAACTTTAGACATAACCTGCTCTCTTAGAAAATGAAATTTAATGGGAATATGCTTTGTTTTT
>ML806617.1:381788-407301 GCA_009831015.1 Picea engelmannii | reverse complement strand
TTGCAAGGGCATGACAAAAAATTGTTCTTTACCAGTAAATTTTTAACACTTATCACAAGCTCTTGTAAATTTAAAAGAATCTCTAAAAATTAAAGGCCAATAATACACCGTTCTCAATATTTTAAAGGAAATGGATTTTGCTACAAAGTGACCACCGATATGATCATTTGAATCTATTGATCCATGGATTTCTCTCAATATTTTCTGAGTTGTTATATCATTTATACATCATAACAACACCCCATCAACAGATCTTTGGAATAAAAAAATTCCCAAGATCAAATATTTAGAGGCTTCAAGGAGTAGCCTCTTGCGTTGATGATATTCTAGGTAATCAGATTACTTCTAGAATTGCAAATCATAAACAAGGTCCTTGTACCAAGTTTGTTCAATAAGATCAAGATTTTGATTTTCAATAAAACCAGTGCCAATAAGGCATTTTCATCATTTTAAGAAGAATCACTTGGTTCAAGATGTTGAGCCAAGTGAAGTGCTAAGTCTCATCCCTTGATCATTTTTGATGTTATGATCGATAAATAGTGTTCTTGAATTTTTGCAAGCCAATGCGAAAGAGTTGGCCCTTGACCAAGTTTTGAGGATCCTTGGTTAGGTTTGACCTATTTTTGGGACTTCAACAGGTTGTCGAAGGCTGAGCGCAAGACGAAGCGGAGATTGTGGGATCTCGGCCCCTTTTAGGGCCCTTTTTCGGATTCATGATTATGTAATGGGTATGGGGATGTTGTCCCATGTGTTTACCCATTCTTAGGCCTATTTTGTAATGTATAAATAAGTAGCTAGGTGATGTAAGAAGCACGAAGTGTGCTAAGTGCTAGATTTCGATCTATGTGATCGAAAGTGCTAAGTGTTGAGTGGAGATTGCTTTTGTGCATACTGTATGAGGCTTTCAGAGCTCAGTGAAAGCAAGTGTAAGAGATTGAGAAGAGGCTTAGTGTTGTAACCTAGCCCGGGGAAGGAGGATCTAGCGAGGTGTGTAGATATCCTGTCCTCTACGGAGTAGGATTTTTGTGGCTCTGTGCATGTAACTGATTGAAGAAGATAATAAAGAAGATGAAGAGTTGGTGGATGTAGCCCCAGGGTGGGGGTGAAACACATACATGCTATGTTGCTCTACTTTGTGTGATGTATTGATGTGTTAACTTGCTTAGTGCTTCGATATAGATGAATGGTAGATAGATATGTTAATGCTATGTGCTTAATAGTATGGATGAATACTAGATTTAGCCTATGTGGATGTGCTTAGTGCTTGAATATAGTAGATCTGGTTAAATATTGCAATGTTATGTAATTAGTGTTTAACTGCGTTGTAAACTAAGACTGGATATTGATTAACTATAATTGCTAAGTGCCTTGTTAAGGTGTTACAGTCACAGATCGTTGTCCCAACTAAGGTTGCAGACACTGGATTGTTGCAACCACCCTTGCCTCTACCTCAGGTGAGACTTCATCTTCTTCACAGGTGTTGCCGAAAGGGCCGGTAGTTAGTTTTTTGTTGGTGCGTTGTTATAGCATTGAAATCTGGGTCTACCTCTATGCCAACAAATGGTTTCATTTTCGGGACTGAAACTATGATTGCTAGGAGCTAAGGAAAAAGAAGCTTCGTGCGAAGATCTGACCTGAAATTGTGAAATCTTTGTGCGTAGATATGTCGCTCTAGTGCACAACATTCCACTTGACCTGTGAATATTTGTGCCAAGAAAATAAGTATGGTCTGAAGAAAAGAGGTAAGATCTGACAGCTTTGTTCTCTAAGAATGGTAAAAGTGAGAATTCTTTCTTAAAGAGGTAAGATCTGCAAGATCTGTGCTCTGATAAAGGTAAGAATAGTGAAAAATTTTAGATCTCGAAGATTTGTGCTCTGCTGAAGATAAGATTAGTGGAATTTTTTGTTTCTAAAGTATGGATCTAGGTATGTTTGATAAGATTTGTCCTAGCTTGAAAACTAGGGTACTGATAGATGAAAGACGATTTGATATGAGTAGATATGATAAAAATAGTGAAACATATGTTATACCTATGGATAGAGAGAATGTTTGGACTAAAAAATGGATGCAGGATCCTAGAAAGAATTTTTTGTAGGTTAGATATTATGATCCTAGTGCGCAGTACAGGAAAGGTTGGGGATCATTTAAAAGAAAATGAGGATTAACCCTTTGTTACAGTTGCAGAAGACCAGGACATCTGGCTAAGGAATGCCCTGGTAGAATATCTAGTTGTCTTTGTTGTAGAGCGATGGACCATGAAGTATTGGATTGCCCTAGAATGATTGCTAAGGTTGAAAGAATGAATATGAACCAAGAAAACCCTAATGCAGATCCAAAAACTGAGACTATGGAAGAACCCCAGAAAGAATCAAAGAAAGTATTGCTATAGATGAAATAAACCCTGAATCACCACCGACATATCAGCTTATTAGAGATCTTCAAAGAAAAATAGTGCATTGAAGCAAGAATAAGAGACTTCAACATTGATTGTGTTCTGGATGAGGAAACACGGGTGAATATCATGACAAAAAGAACTTGGGAACTTTTAGGGGATCCTACTATGATTCCTTCATTGGGAGGAATAAGATTATTCAGAGGAAAATTGATAACCCTATGTGGAAGACTTACCCAGATATCTATGAGTGCTCATGGAACTTCGACAGAGGAAGATTTTGAGGTTGTTAAATTTATTGAGAAAAACGCTCCATTTACTATGTTACTAGGAAAACCTTGGATCGAGAAGGACCAGACTAGAAGGAAAGAAGAAGAAGTCTTAGAGAAGAAAAAGAAAGAATTAAAAGATTTCATGACTAGGAGGATCGTGCACTTGATTGAGGAACATGAGAACATATCGAAGCTATTTAACTTGGATGTCGAAGTTGCAAGAACACAAGAATATTTGCAGAAGATTGAAGTGCCTATCCTTGAAAGAGAAGAAGTATTACCCTTGAATCTTAGGAAAGAATCTCAATAGCAGGAAGTTACTATGCCAAAAGAAGACAAGAATCAGAATGGAAAGAGGAATAACGAGATGAAGCTCACCGAAAATAAGGCTCGAAAGCTCAGCAAGAAGAGATAAAAGGTTGAAAAGTTACAGAAGGGTCCAGAGGGAACTTCGCAAAGGGAAAATTTACAAAACAGGAACTTCGACGGGATATCAGAACAACGTCACATGGCACTTCACCATAGTGAAGCAAGATAGCCATTGGGAACAGTATAACCGTTAGACCGACACCTTGAACGGGTAGAAAGGCACTTATGGTTAGACAACTCTCCATCATATTGTTGGGACCGCACCATAACAGATAGAACTGAGTTAATGGAGGCTTCTCGCCCATTGGAGAGATCCATTGCCTCATTATCTATTTATTCCTTTGAACCTTGCATCGAGAACACTTTTTCTAACCATGAATCTGAGCCCGTAGATTAGTTGATTCCACACAGTGATCATCGTGCTATCACCATCTGTCCCATTGCATTGACTAGTTACTCTTCAAATCCGAGAGATTCAACCACGAGAACATATGTTCGAATAACTTAGCGTATTCGAAGAGTCTATGAAGGAGATGCTCATTGACCTCATGAATGAAAGAGTAATTTCTATGGGTGTACAAGTGTCGTCAACGAGAGGAGTGCAAGCCTCTCCGTCGACTGCTCATGGATCTAAGCCATCCTGACCAACAACAGAGAAGAGAACCAAGCACAGAGATGACCTAGAAAATGTGAAGCTTATCCCGACCATATTGCCCGATTACATCCCACCTCTGGGCAACACGGTGAGTCAAGATTGTGTGCCAAGAGATTTGAGTACACCATGGTTATTGTGTACCTCCCGAAGTGGATACGCACAGTAAGTGAACAACAGGACAAGATCACAGCATTGAAGTTCAACAACTTCAACCTCAGAGATCGCAAGAACCATAGCATGCTCACCCCGTAAAAATAATTGACCAAGATGAAGGGGAAGAATTCGAAGATAATCCCCCAGCCATGGACGATGAACCTCGTGCAATCTATCCTGCTGAATGTAATGAAAATCCCACACTTCAAAAGGCACCAAGAAGTTAATGCCTATGTCAAGCTACTACTTTCATGTTACCATGGTGTCTACTTATGGCTCGACCACTGTATCATAGTCGATCCGACGTTTATCCATAAGATCACATGATTGAGTATGCAAGGACCTGATCTGTATGACTTATATCCGAGAAAGGCCACATATCGCACACTAGCACAGAAGATCAAGGATACATACGACGATGTTGAGAAGGGGACACGAGGCTACAAGGTAGCTTCCATCCAGAATGGCACAGTACGCCTAGCATGTCAGTTAATTGTAGGAAATCTAGTAAGGAAGAACCAACCCACATAGGTCACAGTATTTTTCGTTGACCTTACAGGGAAGTGTGTGGAAGGACTACAGATGAATTGGGTGAAGTACCTAGTTAACCAACTTGAATTGGACTGCTGCGAAGCACAGGATCAAGGCTATGAGTTCCATTTTAGCTGGCTCCTGATCCTCATCGTGTTTGTTTCTTGGGAAATGATAGAAGGTGTGACCTTCCCGGACATTGAGCCATTCAAGTCACTTTCTGCGAAGTTCACCACTCTCTGGTACTCGAGCGATATGAGAAAATAGTGGCAGTCTAACGGTTTTTTTCACACATATTACCTCTAGCTGAAGAGAGCCATCGAAGCTAAACCTCACCTGACTTTGAACACCCTATAGAGGTTCTGACCCTTGATGAATTTCCGCATAGATCGACACTTCATCTACATTACAGTGCGAGAAGACGAGCATAAGGAGGAGCTTCAGTTTTACTACAAGCTCACAGAAGAGGACCTTGAGGAGATCACTAAGGACTGGTCAACAAACCCCCTTATTCCCGTAGAACCTGTAGAGATGTTTGACCCTGATAGCCCAGAGACCATGCACAAAGAACATGATACACTTGGATCCAGCAAAAGGAAGAAGGCCGAAGGGGTCCAAGACTTAAGCAGCGCCTCAGGCAAGACTGCTTCAGTATCGCCTGACCAAGGGGGTGATGATGAAGTAGAAGAGATAAATGGAAAAGAATCTGAACAAAAACAAGGTGAAGTAACACTGCCTAGAGATGCGACTGATCCCCTGAAGAAGAGGAAGGTTTCTCCCCCGAAACCTTCTTCACGGAAGAAATCCAGAGCTGTCGTGACTAAGATGCAGACTGTACTCACTACCGATGATTTTGAATTCATCATAGCAGCCCTAAATGACACCTTGCAGGAAATCATGGAGAAACAAGAAGCCAAGTAGGAGGAAATGTATGATAGAATTGAGGTCGAACTCTGAGGGGTACAACAGACCTTTCAATCCAGTCACGTAGTTTCCACTGCGCCCCTACCATCGGGAAAACCAGAGTTGGGAGATCAGCCAGCCCAACTTCGCCGACTAGCAAATGAAACCGAAGCTTTCCTTCGTCAAGCACAAGAAGAAACAAAACAAGCCACCTAGGCCTTGAAGCAAGTGCAAGGATTACTCATAGAACAACGTTGAGTTGCAGCGCAGGAGAAGGTTTCTCTCCAGGAAAAATTGGAAGAGGAGAAAACAAAGATACAACAAGAAAAGGAACAGTTTCTTGCAAATAAACTTGAAGTGAAAGAAGCAGTCAACAAAGCACTTCTCTCTGTGACAGGCTTAAAGCCACTGGCAAAAGACCAAGTCACACATCAAGTAGAGAAGCTCACAGAAGCTATCCAGTAGCTACAACAATGAATAACATACTTAGATCTCTTCACAATGCCTAACACTCCACAAGATTTGATCCAGGTGGATATCGGTGTCCACCCACCTTTTTCGACTGGCTCAAAACAGTTTTCTCAAATTTGGCAATTTACTATTTTTAGCAGTTTTTAACTTCCGGGGCCATTTTGAGGGCCCAAACAAATGTTTTTCTAGATCTAGGTTCTGAATTATATCCAAAGTCATAATTGAGCCCCCAAAATGAATCTCCTTGACGATACCTTTCCAACAAGCTATCATACGCCTAAAACGGAGATCGTATGCAAAAGTTACGACCCCGGGAAGTTGATGTACTAACTTACCCAAACAGGTCCCACATGACTTTTGGCACTTCATCTCCTAGGGTTAGGTTTTTGGATGTCTAGGACTTTTGACATTCCTATTTATTGTAAAAATTCCTTCAGAGCCTCATTGTAATCATCTTCTTTTGAATGCGAGTAGCCGTCACATCTCTTCTCAAAGATAAGCTGCCACCATTCTAGTGAGTCTTTCACTCTATATTTTTACAGTCTCTGTACATTTCTTTCATTAATAGAAACCGTTTATTACTATATATATGTGTTTATGGTTGCATATTTGATACATTTATGTTATATTATTGAATATCTGTGATATCTTTGTGCATTTCTTTATTATATCTCCGATCTCATTTCGTGCCGAATATAATCTAGATTAGGATGTAAGGGATAAAAGAGAAGCAACTGCTCAAAGAGCAGTTGAAAGAATCAAGGGCCTCACCATGGAATGCAAGAAATTGAGTTATCGCAATGCCCAGACGTATGAGCAAATCACTAAGAATCCATAACTGAAGACACTGGAGTCACAACTCTAAGAGGCAAAGAATCAAGAAGAAATAATATAGGCGCAGTTGAAGCTCCTGTCAATTGTTGAAAGGATGAAGTGATCCCAAGAGAAGTGCACTACCCAACAGTAGGTCCACACCATTCAGAGAAAATTCATGGAAGTGACTCAGAGGCTCCAACCTATATAGGATGAGGCTTACCAACTATTCACAGAGATCGAAGGCCGAGGAGAAGAACTGGTGCAAGTCATCACTGCAACAGAACAACGCCTAGAGGGACCTGTCAATGAAGATATCATACAAGAGTTCAATGAACAGGAGGTCATGGAATAGTAACAAGTCAAAGCAGATCGAGCCAAGCTCGAGGCTTTTGAAACTGAGCTACCCAGATCATAGTGACTCTGGATGAGTCACAGGTGAGTGTTGGGGGCCTGTTGGTCCTTAACCAAGTTTTGAGGATCCTTGGTCAGGTTTGACCTATTTTTTGGACTTCGACAGGATGTCGAAGATGGAGAGAAATACAAAGCGGAGATCACAGGATCTCGACCCCTTTTAGGGCCCTTTTTGGGATTCAGGATTATGTAATGGGTATGGGGATGTCAGCCCATGGGTTTACCCATGCTTATGCCTATTTTGTAATGTATAAATAAGTAGCTAGGTGATGTAAGAAGCACGAAGTGTGCTAAGTGATAGAGTTTGATAAATGTGATCGAAAGTCCTAAGTGCTGAGTGGAGATTGATTTTGTGCATATTGTATGAGGCTCGCAGAGCTCAGTGCAAGCAAGTGTAAGAGATTGAGAAGAGGCTTAGTGTTGTAACCTAGCCCAAGGAAGGAGGATCTAGCAAGGTTCCCATATATCCTATCCTCTGCGGAGTAGGGTTTTTGTGGCTCTGTGCATGTAACTGATTGAAGAAGATAATAAACAAGACAAAGATTTGGTGGACGTAGCCCCAGGGTGGGGGTGAACCACGTACATGATGTGTTGCTCTACTTTCTGCGATGTATTGATGTGTTAACTTTCTTAGTGCTTCGATATAGATGAATGGTAGATAAATATGTTAATGTTATGTTCTTAATAGTATGGACGAATACTAGATCTGGCCTATGTGAATGTGCTTAGTTCTTGAATATAGTAGATCTGGTTAAATACTACAATGCTCTATAATTAGGGTTTAACTGTGTTGTAAACTAAGACTAGATATTGATGAACTATAACTACTAAGTGCCATGTTAAGGTGTTACAGTCACAGATCAGTGTCCCAGCTAAGGTTGCAGACACTGGAGTCCTGCAACCACCCCTGCCTCTACCTCGGGTGAGACTTCATCTGCTTCGCAGGTGTTGCCGAAAGGGCTGGTAGTTAGGGTTTTTTTAGTGCATTGTTACAGCGTTGAACCTTGGGTCTGCCCCTGTGCCAACATAATTTTTTCCTAAAAGATGAGTTTGTGAAAGTAAAAACTCGACAACAAATAAAGGGAGTTTTACCTGCATATGCTTGCCAATAATAAAGTGGTGAAATTTTTATATAGCCTTAACAAGACAAAAGTATGTTTTTCAATAAGAGAATATTTTATTTCATCATCAAATAGGCTATGGCTCATGTAAGCTACATATTGTTCATTGTCATGATCATCTTTTTGCAGAAGAACATCAAAAAATGCTTCTTCTATTGAGTTTGTATAGATAATAAAGTCTTTATCAAAATCTAATTTCGCCAAGACTAATGTGGAACTGATTTCCCTTTTAATTCCCATAGAAAAATTTTCAACATCTTCTGTCCAAAAAAAGGACTAATCTTGTTTAATTTGTTATGAATAGGCTTAACCATTACAAAAAAAATAGGAACAAATATTCTAACAAAGTTAATTCTTCCCATAAGAGATTGGATTTTTTTTTAGATGCAGGGGTTGGAAGATTTAAAATGGTGGTAACCCTCTTAGGATCAATGTTGATCCCTAAATTTTAAACAATGTGACCAAGAAATTTACCTTGGGTGACACTGAAAATAGATTTTACAAGATTTAGAGACACGAAAAAAAATTTCATCGCAAAAAGACCTTTTTAAGATGATCAAAATGATCTAATCGGTTTCTAGAATACACAGTTAAGTCATCAAGATAAATTTGAATTATCTTGTCGATTATATCATCGAAAGATATTATCATAGCTCTCTGAAAAGTGACACCTACATTAGATAAGCCAAAAGGCATCCACTGATAGGAAAAGGTGCCCCACCAAGTTGGGAACATGATTTCATATTTGTTTGTCTTTTTAACTTTGATTCGATTATAACTAGAAAAATTGTCAAGCAAGGACATCATTAGTGATCTTGCAACTTGCTGCAAAATAATTTCCATATTAGGAAGAGGAAATTTATCCTTCACAATATCTTTGTTAGGTGCACAAAAATCCACACATAAACGAATATCACCATCCTTTTTACGTACATGAACCATATTAGACACCCACTCAAAGTACTTAACCAGAAAAATTATATGAGCATTTATTAACTTTTCCACTTCTTTTCTAATGGTAGCTTCAAGAGTGGGATTAATGGGCCTTTGTTTATGCCTAATAGGTTTTTCTCCTTCCTTAATCGGAATAGCATGTTGTATGACACTAGCATCAAAACCACCAAGATCCTCATAAGACCAGGAAAAAGCATCTTTAAATTCATGGAACAAATCCATTAATTTATTATTTTCATCATCAGAACATTGAGATCCTATTTTTAAAAATGTTGGATTCTCTTGAGTATCAATGTTTACTCGAATGATATCTCCTATTTTCCATTTTGACTCCTCTTCTTTATGATCTTTATTGTTTCTAACATCACTAGTTGAGAATGAGCTTTCAAGAGGATTCAAGCATTTAGGAATTTTATTATCTTTGAGTGAATTTATTTTCTTTCGCTTATATGTCTCATTCTGAATAAAAGCACAAATGCTTTCATCGGTGGGGAAAAATTTCCATGATTCCTCATTATTAGGAAGATGAGGTCGATACAAGGATAAAAATTTGTAATCATGTCTTTGAGACAATAGTTTCCTTGTAGTAGAAGCTTCAAAAAAGTTAGCCTATCAACCATTCAATTTGGTTCCCTTTTGATGTGACTGATGTTAAAGGACATCATATTTTGAATTAAAGTCCAAACAACTTGGGTGTATCTTTTCAACAAATTGTTAGTAGGATTATAGATTTTTCTAACTAGATTAACAACAAGTTACGAGTCTCCAAAAACTGTGAGATGAACGCAACCTAGGTTGTAAGCATTTTCAATTCCTAACAACAAGGCCTTGAATTCAGTAACATTGTTTGTACAGGAAAACTCTAGTCTGTAGGAAACATTGTGAATTTTACCTACATGAGAGTATAACATAATGCATGCTCCATTACCTTCACTTGAACATGCACCATCAAATCACATATGCCACATACCATCATCGCAATCATCGGGATGTTCAAGAGGAGCATCATCTTCATCAATAAAAAATGAATACACACCCATATCTTCCTTAATATAATTTACATTGGGTTGAGGTACCTTCTCAACATATGGTGAAATTCATCCTTCCCTTAAAACAATGATATTCTTACCATTTTGGGGAATGGACATTTGTGAACCATCTAATGATAGATAACCACTAGTTCAAGCTTGCCTGTCTCTACCTAAAATAATTGAGTAATTAATAACATGCATATCAATTACTTGAATATTGAGAGTGGTTCTAATTTTTGGATGGGCACAAAGAACTAGAGTTACATCCTTAATTTCACCAATTGTTGACTGTTGTTGATTATTATAGGACAACATACTCATTGTGTTTTCATTTGTATAGGAGAGTCCTAATTCTCCCATAATAATCTTGGACATGACACTAGGGCCAGATCCACCATCTATTAAGCAACAATGAGCTATCCTAACCATTATTTTTATAGAAATATAAAAAAAACAAATTCTATAGGATTCCTAAAATTATTTACACCTCTCCTATTTACACGTGAGTCATCCCCATCAAGTTTTTCAGATATACTAGCTATTGGAGAAGTTTTACCTTCCATATAATTCTTTCGATGATGTTGTTGTTCTGGGACAATGACCATATCCAAGAGATATGCATCTGATTTTATGTTAGATGATTGATTAATAATGTTATATTTGGATGGAGAAAAGAGGCTGATGTCTCTGGAATTTGAGTTTTCATGACAACTTGAGGATTAGTGTTTTGGGAAGAGGAACTGGGAGTAAAGGTAATTTTGGGAATATTAACCTTCCCTTTATTCATGTATGATTTATTTCTTGTGTTTACTAACATCATATCTTCCTCGAGAGCCCAATCCAAGGCAACAATAGTTGTTTTAGTATTTTTTCCAAAGATTCACTCTTGTGACCTCTTCTTAACCTCACAAGTACTTTCCTCATGATTATCGTCACAAAAATACACCAATCTCTAGAGAGAATAACCTTTGGTTGATTATGAAATGAAGAATTGGTTGGTTGATTTCTCAAAACAACTTGAGAAGAAGACTTAATAGGAGATGAAGTTGAGGTGACACCTTTCCTCTCATAAGCAATCATTTGATTTCTCATATCTTGAACAAGATGCAAAACTGTAGACATATTAGTTTTATTTATAGAATCTTCCTTGGGAAAGCATGTTCTTTCCAATTGTTCTTTGTACTCTAAACAAGTTTGAAGTGTACACCCTAGGTTGGTTATATTTTTTTCCTCTAATATTTGAAAACAAGAGGAAGGAAATGCATTATAATATTGAATAAAAGCATCTTGGTTATGAGGTCGGATCAAGTGAGGGATTTGATTGCATAATTTGGTGAAATGAAGATTTAAGGACATAATTTTTTCACCATTGTTATAAACCAGATTGTTATATTCCCTTAATAAATATGTTGTATTTTTAGGTTTCCCATAAGTTTATTTAAACTAGTAAGTCAATTCATCCCATGTTGAAAATACTTTAGGAGGTAATTCAAAAAAATCAACTGCAATTTCCCCCTCTAAAGAATTGACAAATAAGTGTATTGAAGTGTCATTATCATTTCCTCCTATATTATGACATGGATTAGAAAATGCTACTAAATGTTCTTTAGTGGAAATGGTGCCATTCTCCAAGAACTTAGGCAAATTATCCTTGAATTTTGGAAGGGTGTTTGTAGCTAATGTAATATTTAAAGGCGAAGAAACATGCCATGGTGTAGCGGTCGCATCATCTTCAAACTAAAATAAGCCAAAAATTTTTATTACCTTGGCAGGTTTCATTGTAGATTGAACTAGGATTTGGTGACTGAAAATACTTCCAATTATTAATGAAGGAGAGGATTGTGAAGAAGAGGGTGAACTAGTACTAGAATAAGTGCCAAAAGATGTCATTTTGTGAATATTAGGAATAAGAGATAATGATGAAGTTGAAGAATCTAGTAAATATCTATGATGTTTGGATATAAGATTGTTTAAAAAAACCTTATTTCTTCTTATTTTAAATATAGGATTAATCTTACAAGAAAAACCTCTTTTTCTTCAAGAAGAATGAGATTGAGATTACATAAATCAACTTTTTACTAAGGGGGTTGATTTCGGGCTTGTCTTTGTTGGGCTTCTCCCTATTCATGGATTCTAACGTTTTTAGTAATAACCTACCAAGAACGATGTAGCTTAGTGCAACTGTGAGATTTTTCTAAAATCAGATTGAATAAATTAAAAGAAATACTAGTCTAATAATCCAAACCATAACCAATGTTAGGTTGTCATGCAATAGGAAAAGTCATGAAATCAGAAAATAAAATAAGAAAACTACGTGCATAAATAAAATACAAAAACCTTTCTCGACGGGCTCTCTGATGCGCGTCCAGCCCCCTTTATCCCCATGCATGCCCTCGACGTTAGGAGGGGCCTCAGGGCCCCCATCCTCCCAGCCGCCTCCCTCCCCCTCCTCCCTGGATGCTGCAGCTTTTGCCTCTCTCATCGCCTCTCTTCCCAAAACAAACAAGCAAACCCCTCAAAAGTTTGTGAAAAAACTTGATCAAATCCTCTCGGTACAGATCCAAGGTACCTCTAGAACCCTTGCCCTAAAGTTCATAGAACATGCACTCATCAGACAGTTCATGGGAATCTGGCCCTCTCCGCGGGATATGGCGATCTAGATTGACAAGAACTGGAAACCCCACTTGAAAGGTAATCTTTCACACTTTCTATGCAGAATAGGCTTCTTTGCCTTTCTCTTCAAAGATAAGTCAGATTGAGATCTCATCTTTAGAAGCAGACCATACTTCATGGGCTCTAGAGGTGTGTATCTCAATAGCTGGACCCCATATTTTAGCCCCGAGAATGATAATCCTAATGCATTTCCAGTCTGGGTTCACCTCCCCTTCCTTCCTCTGCATTGTTGGAATAATGAAACCATTCATTCTATAGGTAATACCCTTGGGAAATATATAGATCGAGCAGATCCTAAAGATGGTCTTCAAGCCTATGCACAAATATGTGTAGAAGTAGATCTAGAAAAAGGAATGCCTGAAGATATTAATATCACCCTGGATAAATGGACCTATATGCAACAATTTGACTATGAGCAACTGCCTTTCAAATGCAAAACCTGCCATGAGTATGGGCATTTTGTGAAGCATTGTCCCAAATCCCCCCTAAAAGCCTACCTGAAGATTTTGAACAGTGGTAGTAGCCCATAAGAAGAAAAAAAAAGCGTCATGGTCTAAACCCTAAAGCCATCCCCACACCACCCCCTCCTAATCCATCCCAAGATCCAGAATCTTCCATTCAGATTTTGACTCAAGATTCACCTAGAGTGGAGTCACCCCCCTTGCAAACTTAGATCGCTCCTCCACATACATCCCCTCTAACCCATCCCCCTAAGCCTCCTATCCCTCCCTCAACACTGCCCTCACCTCCTCACTAGTCTTCTCTACCCAAGAATAGAGAACTAGAACAAATCTCAAAAGAAGGCTCAGACTCAGACACCCATGATTCCCCCATTAGAAAAGTAGGAAGAAATTCAAATCTACACAAGAGGGAACCTTCTGTCAGTAAGGAAATATAACTCAGGAAGAAAACAACTTTGGATCAGCATGCCAGGAAAGAAACAAGGCAGACCAAGAATCAGACTGGACCCAACTCCCAGAAAGGGGGAAACTCAAAGCCTTCTAAATGATAAAATAAGTCTTCTGGAACTACAAAGGTCTAGGGAGCCAACACAAGCTCTCTCTAATACATGACCTAATCAAAGAAGAGAATCCACATGTACTTCTGCTCCAGGAGACTGAAAGGAAGGATACTGATATCCTTCAGGAAAGAAACTACATCTGGCGATCATGCAAAGGTGTGGAAGTCAGCGCAAGAGGAGCCTTGGGGGGAATATGCACCCTGTGGAATCCCATTGTCTTCTCTCTCCAAAACTGACACTCTACAATGCACTGGATCAGAACTTCACTGCTTCATATTCCCACAGGTAAGATTCTAAATGTTATTAATGTGTATATGCCTATTATTTATCAAGAAAAAATTGAATGTTGGTCCTCCCTAAAAAACCTTCAAGGGAGTCTTGATTCCAAGGATCTCATAATAGTTGGAGACCTCAACACAACCCCCCACCATAAATAAATAAAAGGGGGTACCCGAGTACGAGACCCCACTCATGAGCATATTGAGGATCTCATATCCTCTTTCCATTTAATTGACATAAAGCCTTCTAACGACCGATTCACTTGGTCGAACAAAATACTTGAACCCAGGCACATCACTGCTCGCCTGGATCATTTTTTCTTAAACAGTGCCTTCCTTAATGAGTCATTTCCCCCCTCTTCTCTCATACTCCCCTGGACTATCTCTGATCACCTACCTGTCACCCTTACTCTTTCCCCTCCTGATAATTTTGGCCCCATCCCTTTCATATTCAACCCTCTTTGGATCTTAGATCCAAACTTTTTTGATATTGTCACAGATGCCTAAAGTTGTTGGATTCAAGGCTCTCCAAACTACATTTGGGAACAGAAACTAAAGGGAGTCAAATCGGCCCTCAAGCACTGGGTGAAAAGCACCAAAGAAAAAGAGCAGGAAGAAAAAACAAGAAAATCAAGGAAATGGAAGAAAACAGATTAGCAATGGAAGAGGGACTTCCCACTCATTCTCTTATCCTCAAAGAGCAACAAGACTTCATATATTATCAAAAAATACTCCAATTGGAGAAGGAAACTTGGAGACTCAAATCTCGAAGTCTTTGGGTCAACTTAGGGGACAGAAACATGAAATTCTTTCAGAGACAAACAAAATCTAGATTCTGGAGAAACAAGGTGAAGGAGATCACAAAAGAAGATGGAACAAAAACAACTAACTTCCAGCAAATCCAAGAGGAAGCCAAAAATCATTTCGAACAGCTTCTAACTAAGAAAGGCAATGCAAATCCCAGCATACAAGAATATTTGTTGCTAAATATCCTGACCATTGTCAACTAGGAGGACAATGCCAAGATAAATCAAGAAGTTACAGAAAAATAATTCTACGAGTCCTTATTCCAACTTCATCCAGACAAATATCTAGGTCCATATGGCTTCAATGCTCATTTTTATCAGAAATGTTGGCACATAATCAAAAAAGATCTCTTGAGGATGATTCAATATGTCCATAAATCTACAAAGATGGGAGGCAATACAAACTCCACCTTTTTGGCCCTTATTGCAAAGGACTCCAATCCTTCCTCCTTATCTAGATTCAGACCCGTATCCTTATGCAATGTCTCCTACAAAATCATCACTAAAGTCATAACCAATAGAATCAAGCCTCTCCTACACAAGCTCATATACCCAAGCCAAAGTGGATTTGTTGAAAAGAGGAAAATGATTGACAACATCATTTTGGTTCAGGAAGCCATTCACTCCAGCAGGGAGTGAGGAGACCAAGGAGTGGTTATAAAAATCAATATGGCCAACGCTTTTGACAGGGTACGTCACACTTTTTTGTTTGCAGTTTTGAGGAAATTTGGCTTTAGTTCAGAATTCATCGCTTTGGTCTCAGCATGTATCTCAACGCCTTGGATAGCCCCTCTGATCAATGGGTGTCCAACAAATTTCTTCAAAAGTTCCAGAGGGCTGAGGCAAGGATGTCCTCTTTCCCCCCTCCTCTTCCTAATTATGGCAGAAACACTTGGTAGGCAATTGGAAAAGGATCGAGCCTCCAAATCCATTCCCGGCATCAAAATAGATGGAGGGACAAAGAGAATAAACCACTCCAAATTAGTTGATGACACTCTCCTCATTGCAGGCACCTCCATTGTCATGGCTAAGAGATTCAAAATTTCTCTGGAAAATTTCACCCAAGCCTTGAGAGCCCTCATAAATAGTGTCAAGTCCAATGTCTATGCATGGAACACTCCCGCAAGAACAACCCACCTAATAGCAAACATATTCTGCTTCCCTCTCATTGAAAAATAGAAAACTTTAAGATATCTTGGCATCCCAATTTATCTCAAATCTCTTCCAAATTAAGCTTGGAACCAAATCCTAGAAAAATTCAAAAGCAAGCTCGACCATTGGGGAGCCTTTTGGCTCAATCTGGCGGGTCGAATTGTGCTAATAAAATCAGTCCTCTCTGCTCTCCCCATCTTTCAAATCTCCTCTCTCCTTGCACCTCAGAGCATCAAATCCTCAATCTCCAGTCTCCTACGATGCTTTCTCTGGGAAGGAGGAAAAACAGACACAAAAAAATTCCACCTTGTAAATTGGGATATTGTAAAACATCCTCAGAAAAATGGTGGTCTGGGCATCAAAGATCCCGCCCTTTCCAACTTGGAAATGGGAGAAATTTTTTTATGGAAACTTGTTTTGGGAGGAAAATATTGGTGGAAAACAATTCTTCTGAAGAAATACTTAGCAGGGGATAGACTCAGGTGTTTAGATCAACAACACTCCCTGAGCAGTGGATCACCAATAGGGAATCTTATTTCTTCCTCCATTCCTCTGATTCAAAGTTAGCTCACCTGGATCCTTGGAAATGGTCAAAAGATCCTAATTGAGACAGATAACATCATGGGAAAGCAACCTCTCTGGCAGCACATGCATCTCTGACTGCTCATCAACTGGCTTGACTCACAAGGTAAAAAGTATATCTCAAATATCTCTTCTTGGAGCGTTGACTCGGGAGAATGGATAGGATGGAACCTACAAAATATTCCAAGCAATATTCAGGACGTAGCCCATCAACTGTGAAATCTTCTTAGAGGTTGCGCCTCGATACGCAATACGCTAAAAGATAAGAGAGGATGGGGAAATGGTATTTACACTATCAAGCAAGGATATTGACAACTCCTCTCCCAAGTGAATCTCCCCACTAAAGATAAAATCTGGAATTCCATTTGGAACAATGATAGTCTGCCCAAGATCAACTCTTTTTGCTGGTTAGTAGCTCATGGAAAATTACTAACAGGGGAAAATATGCTCAAAAGGAACATTCACGGGCCCTTTAGATGTGAACTTTGTCGCAAGGAGATTGAGACCTCTCAGCATATCTTCCTTCTTTTCCCCTTTGCTACCTCTGTGTGGAAAGTAGTTCTACAAAGCCTCCATGCAAAAATCAGATGGTCGTCTCAAACCAAGGAACTCCTCTCAAATTGGCTTTCCCTTTATCGGGGCTCCTCCAAGAATAACCCACTCTTCAAAAACTTATTCAAAGCCTTACCCAAGTATATTTGCTAGAAAATTTGGCTCACCATGAATAGAACCATATTCTTCAGCCTTCGCTCTCCCCCTGACCTTGTAGCTAAAAAATCCATACACCTCCTGGATAAATTATTTCTTTCCAAGTCCAAAAACTTCTCCTTCACCCTCACCCCCACCATAGAATCTGAATGGATTTGCTCTTTTTTTCCCTCCATCCCCACCACTAGTCATGCCCCCCTTCCTTCTAGATCCTCTTGGAAGCTTCATGAAGACTCAGAGTTCTTACACTGGAGCAATGAGCAATAGACTCACATTCTCTACTTTTACGGAGCCTTAAAAGGAAACCCTTGGGTGGCAGGAGCAGGAGGGGTCATCACATGCCCACGAGGAATTCAAGCACTCTCCTACCATTGGAATCTTGGCATCGCAACTAACAACTAAGCCAAAGCTTATGCCCTGTACCAAGGTCTTATTCTCACCAAAAGCATGAACATCCATTCCCTCTCGGTGATCAGTGACTCTAAGATAATTTTAGACCATGCATGCAAAGGTTCTCACCCCCCAAATTTTCACTTAAAGGCCATACTCCAACGAATTTCATCAAATTTCAAACACTTCTCCACTATTTCCCTCTTCCATGTCCTCCGAAGAAACAAGCAATTGGTCGACGCCCAAGAAAATATGGCCATCGCCCTGGAGCAAGGTTTGCTAGTAGTCAATGGCCTTGAACAACATAAATCCATCCCATGACCACATCGCACTTCAGTCAGGCTCTTGAAACTTGGCAGCCAATACACCTACCTAATCAGTGTGACACGTGGATTTGGATCCTGGTCTGGGTCATGAACTTGTCCCATCATAATGCCTTCCCTCTGCCCCCGACACCCAATGCACTTGGCAGCTGCCACAAGCTGCCTCACCTCACTGCTCGACACCTAGACGTCTCCCCCCTCACCTTAGCATGTGTCACACTGCTCCTTTTAACCAGTTCCCCAGACTTGGGAGGTCATTTCAGCGTCCATGTGATTGCTCTCACGTGTGAATTCAATACCTGGAGTGGGAAGAACATATTCAACATGACGCCTTGGGCATACTACACATTGATTTCAGGTAATGCGAACAGTAGCAACACTAGCAGTGGATATGGTTGTAGCTCGTGGCTAAATTTGGGAAATCGGATCCGTTCGTTGAATCCAGCAAGGGTGATAGAGAATATCAGGGGTGGAGTGGCTCATTTCGTAGGCACACTCTATACCCTACAGAGCGGAGAAAATCTCACTCCCCCCTTGAGCACAAACACCAATCCTCGCATAATTCAGATAGATAGGAAAATAACTTTTGGCAAAATGAGAAGGAAAAATTAGCGTGCGGTTTCAGCAAAAGAGCATGACGAGTTGGTGAGCACGATTCAAAAATTATAGATTCAACTCAGATCTCTTTCAGCCCAAGTGCTATCCATAACTCAAATTACCATTCAGCATCGAGGAGAACAACAGAGGAACAAGGATGAGTGTGAAGCTTTAAGACATCAGATAAAGGCTCTTCAATTTGTGGCTGGACCTGCGTCACCTTCGGCCTCCCCGACTACACTCATCTCCGATGAAGCCTCCTCGCCAGGACCTCGGTCGCACCTGGACCTCAATCTATGGCCTCCAACAGAGGAAGACGCCCTTGCACTGGACTGAAACAAACTCTAAGTGTATGTTGTGTTTCACTGTGCTTTTATTAGGGTATTTTTGCATGGTTTTCACTGTAGCAGTTCAAACAGGATTTAGCATACTAGAAAACACTACCCCTGCCCATTACTACCTTATGGGAGTATACATGGGAGTGAATTTTGTTTTTATAACTCCCATAGCACATATTGTACTCCTCCTGTGTTTACTCACAGTCCTTTTAATATAAATTTTACCATTTTTCTGTTAAAAATAAATAAATACAAACACCGGGAAAATTTAATGTTCCCTAGTATGGTCACCAAATAAATGTCATTGAAAATGAACAGCTATCCTTGTGCCAACATTTTTTAATCTTGTTGGGCTAAATTAAGATAGGAAGGATTGTTACCCTATGTTTGTAGCCTTTTGCAAATTACTTTTGAGAAGTTCTAATTACTTTTACTTTTGCAAATTACGTCTGAGTAGTTCCAATAGTTTTGAGTAGTTCCAATTACTTTTAGTTAAGTTATTTAAATAAGTTTTAGTTAGATAGGGACAAATCATAATTAAATATTAATAAATAATTATAAGGGTATAATAAATATTAACTAATAGGTGGTGACCCCTTAAACAACCTTATCATTTAATTTTCAAAACATTCCCTTGTATCTCCATCAATAAAGATGTATCTCATGTCATTCAAATATCATCATTCATACACATGTAAAATCAACCCAAAAATGAAATATTTCAAAAATACACATGTGACTCGAATATCAAATATATCTGTGTGTATATGTGCTCCAAAAAATAAATATCTCAATCTATTGTCTAAAATCCATTGTCCAAAAACAAGTGATGTATGTCCCAATAGTCAAAATAAAATAACAAGATAAAATCATAAATCATATTTTTGTGTGAGGAAGTTTGCCTCTTTCCAATTTCTTGAGACCGTGTTACCTTAGGAACCTCTAAAACTACATCGATAGGATTTTTACCTTTTGTTGTTGATGCCTCTAGGTGCATGTCTCCAAAAGAGATATGTATATCTTCATGTCTATGGTGCAAGGAATGGGATGCAATTGAATGTGAGGATGTATCAGATTGGTTGGACTCAATAGAATGAGAAGGTCATTTTCCTTTTCTAGGCTCTATTTCTTGGGATTTGAAAGCTTTGAGCAAAGCATGTGAAACAATGGCATCAACAAGTTGAGTAGGTCACTCATGAGGAGGTGGTGGTGGAAATGGTAAAGAAGTTGTTGGCCATCCATCAAAATGAGGGGAATGAGAATGAACAATAGCATTTCATCCCTCATTGACTGAGACCTTAGGTAGTAAGGACATGTGTGGTTGCACTGGTATGCTAGAGATGCTAGGATGTGGGTGAAAAGGTGTTCTTTCAGGTGGAGGAGGAGGTTGGAAGGCCCTTTGTCCAACTAGATTCATGAATCATGTATGTAAGAGTTGATTAAACTCATCAAAATCTGCATCAAAGTGAATAGAGAACCTTAACCTCTTATTCCCTCTTTGCAAAAAATAAATTTTCCTTCTGTCTCTATTTCAATTGCCTCTATTCCCTCTACCATAGTTGTCTCTACTGAAAAAGATCATCTATAAAGGATAAGGCCAAATTAGAGTATACATACAATAGAAAGTGAAACATAAAATATATTTTGCATTAAAATATTTTTAGAAATAACTCTGACTTGACCAACAAGCAAGCATACATACAACCAGGGATAAAAGGGCAGGGTAACTCAAAACAAAATTTCATCTCTGCTTTGAAATATGTCAAGATCTCACCACCTCATATAATTGATGTTTATTTAAGAACATGGGAATTAAAATGCAATTGGGAATATGAGAGGATTTATAATGTATGGAAAGTGAACATAAATGGTAAGGAAATAGTGTAAAATGTTCAAAATAACAACACACCAGCCATCAACTATCAACCAATATCCCATTGTTTGTTAAAAATCATCTAATGCGTGTCATGTCAAGCATCATCTATATCAACTGATAGCATATTCATTTTGTACATCCAAAAACAATATTTTAATTTTCTTATGTGTCAAGGGGAGAAGAGCATGAAAGAAATAATGAAATATGATTTTGGGAATTAAGGTATAACATACGTAAAGTGAAAAAATGAAGGGATTGGTGGGGAAACAACATGTATTCATCCGTTTCCATAATTTAAGTCATTCATCCAAAACTGAATTTATTTACATTATGAAAAACAATCATATTGATAATAAATTATTTTCATATATTCAAGAGTCAATCACATATCCTTGTTGTTTTTGCCAAACTGATAACAACTTTTCTCTTTAAAAGAAAAACATTTTATATTTCATACAACAAGGGGAGAAAGAAGAATGAATTTTAAATGGTACATGATCCTGGGAATTAAGGAATAACATAAGGAAAATGTAACAATGAGGGGTTTGGTCCTATGTATGAGAAAAATTATTTTATTTTCCATGACTCGGTCATACTTAATTTCAATCCAAATCTGTATGCCTAGAAACCAATAACCAGACTTCCCTTTTAAAATTCATATACTTATTCCAAACAATATTGTATAGACCAATAAACTAATATACAATACCAAAATTTCCATATTATCATATGAGCTTACCACAAGGTTTATTATGAACCAAATATGCTCAATGAAAATTGATACTAATATTTCAAAAAANGATAATAACAACACACGTGTAGAGAGAAATATTTATTTAAGATCTATCTCTTAACCGAATCTGGTGCATGAGCTTGTCATTTCTGTGTATACAACTCTTTAAAATCTTTTATTGAACAACCACAATGACCAATCATATGTTTTCGAAAATTAACTAGGGTTCAAAACTGAGTATTGGTAAACCATGCAGGATTGTTCCTGTAAAAGATGTGAACACTGACTTCACATTATATTTTTCTTGTGTAAAGACTGCATAGGTATTGATCCAAAATAGTGCAAAATCCCCATAAGCTCGGGCTAAAAATAAGGCTTTTAATTCCATGCACAAGAATTAAAACTTAGGGTTTTGGCCATGAAATAACATAACATGTTGACACGTAAATATCAGACTGGGAACTAACAATTGAAACAAATCAAAATATATAATACCCATAAAATGCATGGTCAACCAATGGAACTAAACTGTAGAATGAAATTTGGAGGTCACGAGTTTGAAATGAATATGCATGCAGGGTTAAATGGTATTAAGATGAATAATGATACTCGAAGGATATGAGTTTGAAACCCTTTATGAAAAAATAAAATATGTATACAAAACAAAAACCCTTGACTCCCTTTTCAATATTTTTGTTCAAGAGTTTGAATATCAACAAGTGAAAAGAGAATTGCAGCAGAGATTGCATTTTTTTCTTTGAAAAATAGGGAAGACGCAGTACCAAATCACAACTATGTTTTCTTTTACAATGGATTCACATAGTTTGGAAATGAAATAATGTTTTTCCGAGCAAAGGTTTATGCCATAGGAATAAAATGATGAACATTCTCTTTGGAAGTGACTAAACAAGTTCGATAAGATGGTCAAATAACGACACACTCAATTACTAGTCAAGCAGATCCATTACAAAAACTATTGATGGAAAAATAAAATGCATTTGATGGGTACGAGATAGAATAGCCATACCTTTCCTTACACTTCAAATACCTCCAAAAAACCAGTGTTACATTTACCACAACTACCACAACTTATCTCTTCAGACAACATTGCCACTCGACAAATTCAACAACTCTAATGCAAAGTTGAAATGCCAAAATAATTCAAGGGTGGTAATTCTGAGCAAATGAATGCTCATGTTCCATGCATTGATTTCATGGGGTGTCATGATCTACATATTAACTTTTAAAATATGCCTCATATTTCACTATCCATCATCAACAAATCACGAGCATGATATATTTCCAATTATGCGAGCAATCACATGCTATATTACCATGTCAACAACCATATAAAACCGCCAGCTCAAACGACGACTCGAACTTCATATCAGACCTTAATATCCAAGATTTCATTTAAAACCATATTCAATGCAAATAATTGATGCATTGTATACATATATTCCAATCTGAGTGATTAAATGCAAGGTTTAAGAGATGGAAAGCACTATATAGTATCAATGTCGAGTTCATATAATATACTATATGCACTATGCATTGAAATTTTTTGACCCTTTAATTGTAATGCGCCACCTTTTCCTATATAGAACCAACACTTATTGTACATATGCGATGGCCTTTGGAGTTATATAAAATAATTGTATACATGGTAAACCATATCACTATACCTTATTTGCATAAAAATGAATTTGCATAAAATGAAATTTCCCCTTTAAAGTACATCATGTAATTAGAACTCAATGTCTGTGATCAATGTTTGCTGAGATACAAGAGATGGAAGTAAAAGAAAACCTTTTAATGCCTCATAATATTTATCTATAAGTATAAATAGCAATTTATGATTGGAATGTGTGTAAGATAGAGGATCTTTTGAATCTTAATGAGCATAACCTTTTTCCTTTCTGTGCAATCAAATTGATAGTGGGCCTCATAGTTATATTGAGAAAATAAAGCATTACCACTATGTAATGCAAATGAAACCACATCGGTAGAATGGTGATTTTCAATATTGGGAGTATTTGAAAATAATCGTCCTTTCTTTCTCCCTAGGGGCCCCACCTATAGTTATATATTTAATATAATAAATAAATAAAAATTTTAATCGTGCCTTGCAACTATTTATAGGCTAGTGGCTAATTTGCGAGTTTGCAAGTCAACATGAGTCTTGATTACATCTTGGGATTCCAAAATTTTCTTTGGTCCAAGCCCTTGTAGGGACTTGAAGAGAAGTTTTGAGTTGTAACTCAGAACTATCATTAATAAAATATTTGTTGGTTTCTTTCTCACTTTGTGGACTGTTGGGATACTACCATTTTAAATTAAATGTTTTGTTAAAAAATTTCAACATCTTATTTACATATTCATTTTTATCATTTCTTTCTGTGTCATATTATCATTTTAAATCCACAATACTTAGTTTAAAGAATAAAGAATAAAAATTCCATATTCAAAACAAATCTTACATCCACGAATTACATTTCTTGAGGTCTGATTGAAATTTTGACAGGCTATAAACTAGGGTGATATTCCCACCTATTTTTCCTAACCTTATGGGATTCGAGAAATGTTTGTGTAAGTATCATTACCATTTTGATCAAGATTACATTAACAACAAAATGATATACAAATAAAACAATAGTAGAGAACACAAAAATATAGTGAAACCCAACTTCTATTAATGAATAAAATAGTAGAATATTGTAGACACAAACTGGCTAGAATGGAGGTAGTTTATCTCTAAAGAGGAAGAGATGTTGGCTATGATTTATTTGCAACAATATTTACATCACACTCCATTTCATACTGAAAGGACCTCCTTCACCTCAATTATATATGAGAGAGTGAGAAGAGAATAATTCCCATGATGCATGTGGGATAAATTGGTCTAAGTTTAGATACAAAATACCATAGGTGTGTAAAACACTAGGACTTCCCGGGTGGTCACCCATCTCACTACCACTCTATCCCAAACACACTTAACTAAAAAGTTTTAATGGTATCTGATACATTAATGTTGTAGGTGTCAAAAAATTGGCTTAGGTTGATGGATAATTGGTACAGATTGTTGGTTGTCATTGATGGAAACCATTGGAGAGTGATATTGTAGATTGATGTCAACCCTTAGTGATTGATGTCAACCCTTGGAGAATTCTGGTAGCGAATTCTGATAGAAAAAAAGGCACAGGTAAGGGATCCAAGTCTCTTTGAGGTATAAGGGCATGAATATCAATGAATTTACATGTAATACTATTCTAGATAAATAGTACATGTCATGCCATTTCTGGTGATATGTGGAACGTCTCATAACTCCTCACGGTTAGAGAGTTATGGCCTTGTGAAGTTGGAGAACCCTCATGAGTTATCTAGAAGCCCCTAGAAGGTCAAAGAAGTCAAATTAATCTAGAAACTCCTAGAAGAAGTTGACTAGTCAAAGTGGGTGAAACTAGGAGTTAATCATGGGTATAGTTGTTGCATTAAGAAAATAATTAAAAATAAATTAGTTGCAACAAGAATTTGTGAGTTTGGTAATTATGGTAAAGTAGTTGTGATGAGAAGATTGAATAATCAAAGTGGTTGACCAAGAAATAAATTAAATAATAAAGTGGTTGCAACAAGAAGTTAGTTAATGAAAAAGAATCTATGAATTGAATAATTATATAAAAGTTAGTTGCAACAAGAAGTTTTGAGTAAAGAGAAATTATTTAAATAATAAAGTAGTCAAAGTGGTTAAGTGGACAAAGTGGCTAAGTGGACAAAATGGTTAAGTGGACAAAGTGGCCAACTGGACAAAGTTGATTAAGTGGACAAAGTGTCTAAGTGGACAAAGTGGTTAAGTGGATATTTCAAGAGGAAGCTACTTGGAGAGTATAAATAAGAGAGCAAGGGTCTCCCATTTGCATCCATTGAGCATATTGAATATCTACAAGTGACCGAAGTAA
>ML806617.1:339558-371493 GCA_009831015.1 Picea engelmannii | reverse complement strand
GATTTTTGCTTTCTTTGACATTATGTTTGAGTCAAATTGGATCACTTAAGCCACTTATTTTGTCATGCTAACTACAAAATTTTGTTGATCTGCTATGAAATTGATAAAAACAGAAAAAGATAAATGATCTTCTTTTGGTTTTGTAACACTACTTATGTAGTAGTTTCCTATGCCTACAGATTTCTTGATGAAACATTATGTGCAAAGATGTCACCATTTTCTTCTTTCTCGTTCTTCCCTCCATACAGTTTTATTTTGCAAGAGTGTATTAGAGAAATGCTTGACAGTGTCTAGCAAAATGTGATACGAGTGGAACCATAGATTCTTCAATTCTAGCCAATTTAAAATTTCCTACCCTATGGAGTCGCAAAATGTTTACTTGCAAACTCACAAATTAGCAACCAACCTACAAACAGTTGTAAGGAACAATTAAAATTTGTATTTATTTATGATATTAAATATATAAATATAGGTGGGGCCCCCTAGGGAAAAAGAAAGAATGTTTATTTTCAAATATTCCCTAGGATTGAACATCACCAGTGTACCAATGAGGTTTCATTTGCATTACACAGTGGTAATGCTTTTTGTTCTCAATATAACTATGAGGCCCACTATCAATTTTGTTGCACATGAAGGAAAAAGATTCTTCTCATAAAGATTCAAAATATCCTTTATCTTACACACATTCCACTAAAAAATGCTAATGATACTTATACAGGAATATTATGAGGCATTAAACGTTTTCTTTTACTTATATCTCTTGTATCCCAGCAAGCATTAATCACAAAGGTTGAGTTCTAATTACATGATATACTGTAAAAGGGAAAGTTCATTTTATGCAGATTCATTTTTATGAAAATAAAGTATAGTGATATGGTTTACCATATATAAAATACTTTTCTATAACTCCAAAGGCCATCACATATGTACAAGAAGTGTTGGTTCTATATAGGAAAAGGTGTCGCATTACAATTAAAGGGTTATAAGTTTTCGATGCATATTTCATATGGTATATTATATGATTGCACAGAAAGGAAAAAGGTTCTTATAAAGATTCAAAATATCCTCTATCTTACACACATTCCACTCAAAAAATGCTATTGACACTTATATAGGAATATTATGATGAATTAAAATGTTTTCTTTTACTTATATCTCTTGTATCTCAACAAGCATTGATCACAAGGTTGAGTTCTAATTACATGATATACTTTAAAAGGGAAAGTTCATTTTATGCAGATTCATTTTTATGAAAATAAGGTATAGTGATATGGTTTACCATATATAAAATACTTTTATATAACTCCAAAGGCCATCGCATATGTACAAGAATTGTTGGTTCTATATAGGAAAAGATGGCACATTACAATTAAAGGGTTAGAAAGTTTTTATGCATATTGCATATGGTATATTATATGAACTCGACATTGATACTATATAGTGTTTGTCATCGTTTAAACCTTGCATTTAATCACTCATATTGGAATATATGTATACATTGCATGGAATATTTGCATTGAATGTGGTTTTAAATGAAATCTTATATATTGAGGTTCGATGTGAAGTTTGGGTCGTCGTTTGAGTTGGCAGTTTTATATGATTGTTGACATGGTAATTTAGCATGTGATTTCTCGCGCACTTGGAAATATATTAGGCTTGTGATTTTTTGATGATGGATAGTGGAATTTGAGGTGGATTTTAAAATTTAATGTGTAGACCATGACACCCCATGCATTCAATGCATGGGACGCGGGCACTCATTCACTTAGTATTAGCTCCCTTACATTGTTTTGGAATTTCATTTTTCATTAGAGTTGTTGAAGCTGTTGAGTGACAATTTTGTCTCAAGGGATCAGTTGTGGTAGTTGTGGTAACTGTAGCATTGGTTTTGTGAAGGCATTTAAGGCACAAGGTGATGGACAACTGAGAGGGGGGGCAGGGGGGGTGAATCAGTTGTCGACGTGCTTAAAAAATTATGCCCATTTTAAACTCTTTACAGAACACTCAATGTTGATCACAATAATGCATGGAAGTAAAAAAGAGAATATTCAACATCAATCACACACATAAAATATACAGAGACATATTTTTCCTGAGGAAACCCATAAAGGGAAAAAAGTCTTCTTATTGATATGATAAGTAGTCTTTATTTTCTGTACATTATCATTCTTAGGAGCACCAACTCCATTTGAGGCTACCACCTCTATTTTACAAGCAACAACTTGTTGAGAGCACCAACTCTGTGGTTTCTCTAGCACCCACTAGAAGGAAGCACCAACTCCCTTTGTGTTCTAGCACCAATTGGACGAAAGAAACAACTTCCAGACACACAGGCACCAACTTGTATAAGCTGCAACTTGCTGAGAGAACCAACTCTTTGGTTTCTCTAACACCCACTAGAAGGAATCACCAACTCCCTGACTGTTTCAGGACCAACCAGATGGAAGAATCAACTTCCAGTCACATAAGCACCGACCTGTATAATAGAGAACAATAGTTCTCCCTTGCACCACCCTACCACCCTGGTTTTTCTAGCTACAACCAGATGGAAGCTACAACTCCCTATGTTCAAGAACCACTTGAAACTTTGAGGACAATAGTCCTCCCTAGCACCTCCCTACCACCCTGAAATATAAATATTTTCTTTCTTTAATTTATCACAGTGTTATAGAATTTATCTATGGCTTACCAGTCTCATCACTATTCTACTACACTGCTCTGCTCTGCCTACATCAGTGTCTCTCTCCTCGCGTTTGTTGCGCTTTCTGTTCTTATCTCAAATATGCATTTGTGTTCCTTGCTTCCTCTGCGCTTCATATCCTGCACACCGCATGATTCTACCCGCATGAACCACACTCAACAACAACACCCCTCTCTTCTATGTTCTACGTTTTTATATTCTTTTTGCATCAACTGCATCCTCTACGCAATGCCTTTGCATTTTCTTCACTACATCATTTTTCTTCCCTACAGATTGTTCACTGTCTCTCTTCCTTACAACTGCATGGCCTACTAGCAGAATTCCTTCACTTATCTATTGTGCATATCTTTCCCACGTTGATTCATCTATTTGATCATCATACAAAATCTTCATCTTCTCTAGCCGTTAGATCCATGGGTTCATCAACATTGGGCTTATATTGAGATTCTCTGCCTTCTCTAGTAGTGCGACTCTTCGTCTTCTTTGTCACAATCGAGCTTATCCTCTCTGTTGCAGTTACAATATTCAACACTTTTTCATCTGTCAATTGTATCTATGATCAGTCTTCATTCCACTGGAAGTTACCTCAATACTCTTCATCTCCTCTGGTGATCACCCTACATATCCTCGAGTTCTCTGGCCAATTTCATCACTGCGTTCTGGTAGTTACAGTCAGTCAACTATGGCTTCTTTAGCTTCTAATCCCCTTCCTTCATGTGACCTATGGCTATGACCTGGTGTTATCGGACAAATTGGTAGGTGCGGACATTAACAGATCTCCCTAGATCCACCTAGATCTAGAACAAAACAGGACAAGACACGACTCTTTCCCTAATTTGTAGTCATTGAATCTACTGATAAGAAGGAATAAGTGACATACATTTATATCGATTCCTTAGGTCTCTGTTGTTCCCACTTCACTCTGGTGCTCCTGTGAAGTCAGGTCCAAGACAACAAAAACCAACCAAAGTGAATATAGTAGAGTATATTCAATGTCAACCTATGCATATGATCAAGGAGTTATGCTATAAAATAAGAGTGATTTTATAGGAAAGGGACATGCCGCTGTATTATATTAATTGAAAGTAGAAGATACAACCCGAACGCCTTGATGTTGCAAGCTTCCTTTCAGTGACTCTTGGTTCCAACACACACACATGCTCTGTACTTGCATGAATAAGATCCAATTCCTCTTGATAGACCAAATAGAGTCTTCAAGCTTCTGTCCATGCAGGGTTCTTCACACAATTCTTTCACCAATTCTTCATTCAATCTTGCTGAACCTTTTCCATGAGAAACCTTTCAATATATAGGAGAAGGAGATATGGTTAAATGGATGAGGATGATCCCACCAAATCTGAGAAGTTAGTAGAATGACAACCATGTGAATGCCAGCTCATTTTCTAGAAGATCCCCTTCTAGAACCTTCATGACCTCTTCTCCTTTCCAAGATTAAAAATAGGTTTGCACCCTATCTATGGAGCAGACTGCAAACAGTTCACACTCTAAGTGTGGGTGGCATGCGAGAATGAAGGATTCTCACATCGTATACCATAGGCAGCCGACGAACTCATCTTAAAAATATGTTTTTGTAAGAAGACAGGAGCCACTTTTCTCAGGAAAAAAGTCCTTGTTGGGAACCTAAATACATCATTGTTGAGACATCACCAGAGTGACCAAAATCATGTGTAATAGAATTCCCCCCAAAGTATGAGGCCAGAATCTGTGACAGCTGAAATACTTTGTAAACTGCATGTGTGTGTCAGAAACCAGGAGCACACCTAATCGGAAACCTGTAAACAATCAAGCATATGCAGAATATAATACCCGTTCTGAGGTAGGCATTCCCATGCTCAGATCACAAATGAGTGGAATCGTAGGTCATGGCCACCAAACATACACTGTGGATCCATGCCAATATGACTCAAATCTGATTATAGCCACCAAAGATACATTGTGGATCTATGTGTTAAAGACTCAAATTTGAACATAGCCAATAGACATACATTGTGGATCTATGCACCAATATAATCTGAATATACTCCAACGCACCCTGAATTTGATAGAAAAGATCCAGGGTCTTCATATCCACCACTCTATAGCATGAATCTAACCATGTGAATACATGTGTCGAAGTCAAACATGGTAGAAACCACTTGATTACCAGTCATTAGTGTATACCATTAACAAGCACGAGGGAAATCACCATTAATGTCAATGACTCCCAAGGTACACTAGTACAATCCAATGAATGTGAATTGATGAGCTGAAGTCGAACACTTGACAGAATCTCCCGATCAGGGGTCAATAATGAAAACGCACTGTCGAAAGTGAGGAAACCTTCCATTGAGGCATGCAAGTTCCAAGGTACCAATTAGTTTCTAAGTCTAATTCCTGGATAATGAGTTGAAGTTGACAGGAGAAGACTTGTCACAGGAGAGCCTTAATGTATTCCACATCAATGACATGAAACAAGTAACAAGATTTGATGTAGGTCAGAGTAACAAGTGATTCAAGACTGACTCAGGGATGGCCAACGCAATAGAAGGCTTAAAGACTGTAGAAATGACCGACGCAATAGAAGGCTTTTCAGGTTGGACATCTTTTTGAACGTATTGACGACACGACAACTGTCTTGGAAAATACTGACTCAACAACAGGGATCACAGACCAATTTGTAATCTTATAAAGGAGTATGAACAAGAGACGAGTGGATTTTCCAACCTAGACACAAGGTGAGTGAAAGGGTGTCATGTTCAAAAGTGACTCTTCCACAGAATACAGGTTTAGATACATTTATTTCCCAATTTTTTCCCCCACCATTTCTGGTGAGTACCTCTTTATTTTTACACAAGCTTGAGGAGGATAACGTATGCTTGTAATGTAAGCTCATCCTTCGGACGAGTCCCTCGGAGTATGTTTAATGAACCCTAGGAAGGAGTGGTTCGGTCCCATTGTGGGTCTTTCGATGTTTGTTTAACGAGTCCAAGGATAGAAAACTCAGAGGTTTTTCATGTTTTGAGAGTCTGAAAAACACTTAAAAAGAACTCTCCCAGTTCCTTTTTCATAAAAGAGTTCGATGAGACTGAAAAAGTGATAAACTATCGCCCATCAAACGTTTTATTCAAATACTTTAACGAGCGTGAAAAGAACAAGGTCGCTCAACAATCTTTTCATGTTTAGAGAGTTTGAAAAGAGCTTAAAGGGAACTCCAGGGGGTTCCTTTTTCATATAACCTTTACGAGTTCGAAAAAGTGATAAAAGTATACTTGGTTACATACTCATTGATTTACAAGCATGAGAAAGAACAAAGACTAAGTTCGGTAACTTATTCTCATGTATTTACGAGCATGGGAAAGAACAAAGACTAAGCTCAGGATTGTTTTCATTTTTATGCAAGCTTTAAAACAAAACAAAATTATGCTTGGACCTGGTTTCATTTTTTATGCAAGCTTGAACTAGAGGAAACTATGCTTGAGGTAAGTGGTTTCATTTTTACACAAGCTTGAACCATAGAAAACTATGCTTGCGACTTCCCAACGCATAACACAGGGATGGTTGGTACTTAGCCCCCAGCTTAAGAAGCTATTAGTTTAACTTCAACATGAAGTCCAGAGGCTGTAAGAAATTTTATTATTGGATAAATCAGTAGGTGTGGACACTAACTGATCTCCCTATAAATCCTATATCTAGAACAAAACATACCAGAACATGATGCTTTCCTTAAGTTTTAGATATTGAATTTACTAACTAAAGAGAGATAGGTGACATACCATTTAAATGCGCTTCCTCTCGCCATCATCATCCTAGATCCGTTCCAACGCTCATACAACGATGAAACTGCAAAATAATGCAACCAACCAAAGTGATAGTAATAGCATGAACTCAATATAAATCTATGTATGTGATCAAGGAATCATACAATAAAACACAACAATCTTTATAGGAAAGAATCATATTACTGTATCATATTGAATGTGAAAGAGAGATTACAACCATGGCCTTGATGTCGTAAGATCCCTTCCAACTGTCCTTCATTCCCCACACACTTATTTCTCCGAGGATTCTGAGACCATGGATCTGATAGCCACTCACAATCTATCTTGACAAAGCAAATCTCAAAGCCACTCTAACCAAGCTAACAATCCCAAGCCAAAAACAACTTAGCCCTTCTCCATGAGAGATCCTCTCCTTTTATAAGATGAAGAGGATAAGGTGAGGAGGTTAGGATGATCCCACTAAATCATGAAAGCGAGTAATATCCAAACCATTTGGCTGCCACCTCACCATGGAAGTTTTTCCTTCTAGAAGATTCGAGAAAACACTCATTTTTCCCACGTGTAAACATTCTCACACCCTGCCTATAGAGTAGACTGTGAACTCCTCGGGACCTAGCTATGATGCAACCTGCGAGAATCATGCATTTTCACACCCTAGCTATAATGCATCCTGTGAACTTCCTTTTTTATAGGGTTTTTACAAAGGAAAATGTAACTTCTTTTCTTAGGAAAAGTTCTTCTCACTTCTCTCTTCAGGAACTCAGGCCACTGACCCCTTTGAAGGAAACAGATAGGTTTACATCATTAATGGTCATAGGGATGACGAAAATAATGTGTAACAGTTGGGGCCATGCACTAGGGTGCTTCACGATTTCGCATTTCAAAATATTTTGTTGTGAGTTGCCTTAAATCTCCCAACTCGCGAAATCCAAAATACTCCATATCAGATTAACGGTCCATATTTTTCCCTTTGATCGACGACTGCGATCAAATCATGATTTTGCGTTTCATGATTTCCTTCTGTGAGTTTCTTTGAATCTCTCAACTCATGAAAGTCCGAAGTGGAGCCTAGAAACACTAGCTCCTTCCCTTCTCTTCTGCTGATGTGACCACTAGCTATGACCAGGGCCATGCAAGAGGGGTGTGTCGTGATTTCACATATCACAAACTCCTGCTATGAGTTTCCTTCGAAGCTCCCAACTCGCGAAACTCCGAAATGATTCATATCAGATCAACGGTTGAGATCTCTCCCTCTGATCGATGGCTGAGATCAATATCACGGACTTAGACTTCATATCAAATCAATGTTCCATATCCATGGTGATCCAATGGCTCATATCGTTTCTCGACTTCGCATATCACGAGTTCCTACAGCTCTCAACTTTGACTTCTCCATCTCACGAGTCAATGAAATGATGATCTCTTGCCATGTGTCCTTTGGATCCAATGACTTATATCATTTCACGATTTTGCATATCGCGAGTTCCTACTACTCTCACCTTTGAATTCTCCATCTCGCGAGTCAACGAAATGTTGATCTCTCGCCACGTATCCTCTGGATCCAATGGTTCATATCTCATCGTGATCCAATCCGATGACTAAGGTCTAATATCCTCCTCTACACACTCCTCCTATCTGGACTTTGATCTGACGACCATCGGGTATTCGGGATTGGTGATCCAACGACCACTGTTGCTCCTCCTCCTGAGCTTATGCATCCTCCTGACTTGGAAGAATTTCTAAGTGTCAAAGGTTATGCAACCTTTCATCCTTCTGCAAGCCTTTATGTACAAGATCTCACCTGCACGTATCAGAACGCTATCTCTCCTGAGCTTTGGAAAAATTATCCCTCGACTCTAGCACACACTTGCACTCTCCGTGCAACTCTGCACTATCTACATTCAACTCTGATCGATCTCTTCTGAGCTTCTCAAGCTTTCTCATCTGCGTCTTCCCAAAATACTTTTGGTGCCAACCTGACACATTCTTCCTTTCTCATCTTCTAGTCTCTTGAGCTTTGGTTCGATGTTTTTCTTTCTTGTAAACATGCCATTGTCGTTTTTTTTATTTCCATCAATGACAAGCACACTCTGCCTATAAACATGCCAACAATCTCCCCCTTTGGCATTGATGGCAACCCTGAAGGATTGCACTATTCTACTTAGATCTCCAACTATAGCATCCAAAACACACCTTTTCTCCCCCTTTGACATCAATGTCAAAGGAAACATACTCCCCTTGAGTTGTTGTAGTACTTGTCGGAGGTATCATATATTCAACCAATACATACTCCCCCTGACAAGATGGATTCTCTTATTTGAGTCTTGCAGAGTATTTGTATCTAAATCAGAGTCTTCTCCTTCTGATTCTTGGACCTGTTCATCTTCAGATTCATTTGTGTCCTCTGTAGCAGACTCAATATTACTCACCTCTATCACTGGGACTCCTTCATCAACCTTTTCTTGTCATAACTGAATGACTCCCCCTGTCACACTTCTCTGTTCTTCTATTACAGTAACTTCAATTTTATTTATTTATTTTTTCATGATGCTTACAATCCAAGGATTTTCTAATTATATTCATCACAAGAAAAAACCATTACAAACATTCTCATACATGCTTTCCCTTTTTACAAATGAAGGACCTGTGTTATACTTCTTAGGAGTATTGATTTCTTCCTTGTTGTATCCAAGACCAGATTTGTCATTTGGTGATCTATAACTATCCAATATCTCATCCAGGATCATGGATTTGTTCAAGAACTTGATTTGGGTGTTTGAATTCTCAACCTTCACAACTTCTTCTTCCAGATTCTGACATGATTCTTCTTCTACTTCTTATTTTCTTGCATGGGAGGATTCAATATCAACATCATTATCTGTCCTTATGACTATAGCCACCACTTGTCCTGAGTTTACATTTTTTACCTTACAATCTTTGAACGTGAACACCTCTTCACAACCTCTATCACACATTTGACTTATACTGAGAAAATTATGTTTCAGATCATCTACAAGCAGATCATCCCGAGAATCTCCTTTTCAATTACTCAAACTCACCATCCCTTTATCCTTGATTTTACCTGGTTCGTCATTTTCAAAGATCACATTTCCTGTTTTTCTTTTACTTAAAGGAAGAACCTTATCCTTTTCTCCAGTCATGTGCTTGGAACATCCACTATCTATATTCCATGAGTCCTTTTGTTTTTGAGTTGAAATTACTCGACTGCATTTTCCACAATCTTTGTTTTTCCATGTGTTGGCCTTTATAACTAAGAGATTTATCGTTGGATATGCTTTGTAATTATTCAGATGGTAGTTTGCAGCTTTGTGGCCAAAGTTATGAGACTTATAGCATTCAAGCTCATTGTTCAATAGGTCAAAGTGATTGTTGCAACACTGTCTACTCATTGATTGTTTGTTATTTCTTGACCTCCTTGGTTGCATGTCTCTAAACTTAATTTGACAATTTTCAATCTGTGGTTATCTGTTACTTGGTTGTCTCATTCTCTGTTGTGGCAGATATTTATTCCTTGGGAATATTGATTGCTCATGTCTAAATCTTAAGGAACAATTTACAACTTTGTGGCCAAAGTTAGAACAGTAGAAACAATATCCATAGAAAAAATATTTGTACCTGGAAAATGATTGTCTTCTTTGAGCAGGTCGATTTCTTCCATGCTGATGATTTCCTTGAGCAGAGGGTATATTATTTCTTTGTTCTACAGATTCAGTTCTGGCACCTTTTTCTTTACTCCTCCTTGGCGGTTGATTATCTTCCTTTGTTTCTGCAGGTTTGTTGTTGTCATTGGTGGCAACAAACTTGATGGATTCTTTGTTGCTTGGCTGACCACTACTTGATCCCTCTTCATAACCCAAACCCATTTTCAAATTTTGATTCCTTTGCTGATTCATAATGGTGGCTAATCCTTCTGAGGCTTTGATGCTTGACAGATTCTAGTGATACAAGGCTTGAAACTTCTCCAACTCTTTTCTATTTTTCACTACTTCTTCTTCCAGAGTTTCACATCTTTCCTTATTCTATGATAACGGTTGTTTTAGAATGTCCTCTATTTTCTTTCCCTCTTCTAATTCCACTTTTACCAGGGCAAAGTCTTCATTAGGTTTTTTACTTCCTTTCTCGAACTGTGTCAACAATTGTTTTTGCTTTCTCTTCTTAAACCTGAGTCTGACAATCTCTTCCAAAGCACTAATCATCTCTCCTTCCAAGTCAACCACATCATCTTCATCATTAAAATCACTTCCTTTGATTTTATTATCATAATCCTCTTTGGCCATAAACAAGAATTCGTTTACCTTATCTTCACAGGAGGAGTCATTATCTGTGTCTTATGAAGAGTCATCATTGTTTACACATAAACTTTTCTTTTTACCAAATATTTTGGATTTGTACTTCTCTTCACATTCAGAGTTCTGGCTTGTACTTGTGTGGACACTTAGATGCAAAGTGACCTATATTTCCATAGTTAAAACATTTGAAGGAAAACTTTCCTTGGTACTTGCCTGATCCTTTCTTTAGTCTTATCACAAATTTTTCTTCAATTTCATCAGGCTCAGAATCCTCATTCTTGTCTACTTTAAATGATGCTTCTTTAATGGTAGATTTATCTTTACTAATCCTCATTTCATAAGAAGTTAGATTTCCTAGGATTTGATCAATAGACAAAGTCTTAAGATCATTCAGTTCTTCTATTGTAGAAACTTTTTGATTGAAACTATGAGGCAGAGATCTTAAGATCTTCTGAACTAATAATACATCTTCAATATTCTCACCAAGACCTTTCATGGCATTCACAAGATCCTCAACTCTTAAGAAAAATTTATTAATTGTCTCATCCTCATTCATCTTTAGTTGTTCAAACTATAATCTGTAGATTTGAAGCTTGGCATCCTTTACCTTCTTATTACCTTCATAACTGCTAATGAGTTTGTCCCACATTGCTTTGGTAGATTATAAGTGCATAAATTTTACAAATTCTTCTTCTGCAAGCCCACTCAGAATAACATTCATAGCCTTAGCATTGAATCTGAATTATAGCTTGTCATCCTTAGAAGCTAGTACAATTGGCTTTACATAACCAATCTCTACCACATCCCAGACATCTGCACCTAAAGCCATTATATAGGTTCTAATCCTAAATTTCCATAAGCCAAAGTTTGTTCCATTGAATAGGAGGGACTTATTGGTTGAAGTTCCTCCATGGATAGTCATGTTTAAGCTCTAGGATTTACCCTTAAATAAAGGGAACTTGCTCTGATACCAATTGTTGGACAACTGAGAGGGGGGGGGGTGAATCAGTTGTCGATGTGCTTAAACAATTATGCCCATTTTAAACTCTTTACATAACACTCAATGATGATCACAATAATGAAGGGAAGTAAGCAATAGAATATTCAACATCAATCCCACACATGAAACATACAAAGACAGATTTTTCCTAAGGAAACCCATAAAGGGAAAAACCTCTTCTTCTTGATATGATAAGTAGTCTTTATTTTCTATACATTATCATTCTTAGGAGCACCAACTCCCTTTGAGGATACCACCTCTATTTTACAAGAAGAAACTTGTTGAGAGAACCAACTCTCTGGTTTCTCTAGCACCCACTAGAAGGAAGCATTGACTCCCTTTTTGTTCCAACACCAATTGGACGAAAGCACCAAATTCCAGACACACAAGAACCAACTTGTACAAGATGCAACTTGCTGAGAGCACCAACTATATGGTTTCTCTAGCACCCACTAGAAGGAAGCACCAACTCCCTGAGTGTTCCAGCACCAACTGGATGGAATCATCAACTTCCAGTCACACAGGAACCAACCTGTATAACAGAGAACAATAGTTCTCCCGTGCACCACCCTACCACCCTGGTTTTTCTGGCTGCAACTAGATGGAAGCTACAACTCCCTGTGTTCAAGCACCCGCTTGAAACTCTGAGGACAACAATCCTCCCTAGCACCTCCCTACCACCTTGAAATATAAATATTTTCTTTCTTGAATTTATCACAGTGTTACAACATTTATCTATGGCTTACCAGTCTCATCACTGCTCTGCTTTTCCTGCATCAATGCCTCTCTCCTCGCATTTGTTGCGCTTTCTGTTCTTCTCTCAGATATGCATTTATATTCCTTGTTTCTTTTTCACTTTAGCTCCTGCACACTGCATGCTTCTACCCGCATGAACCACACTCAACAAAAGCACCCCTCTCTTCTTTGTTCTGTGTTTTTATATTCTTTGTGCATCAACTGCATCCTTTGCGCAATGCCTCCACATGTTCTTCACTACATCATTGTTCTTCTCTACAGATTGTTCACTGCCTCTTTTCCTTACAACTGTATGGCTAACTAGTAGAATTCCTTCACTTCTCTGTTGTGCATATATTTCCCGCATCAAGTCATCTACTTGATCATCATACGAAATATTCATCTTCTCTGGTCGTTAAATACATGTGTTCATTATTAATGGGCTTATCCTGAGATTCTATACCTTCTCTGGCAGTGCGACTCTTCGTCTTCTCTGTCACGGTTGAGCTTATCCTCTTTGTTGCAGTTACAGTCTTTGACACTTTTCCATCTGTCAATTGTCTCTATGATCAGTCTTCATTCCACTGGAAGTTACCTCAATACTCTTCAGCTCCTCTGGTGATCACCCTGCAACTCCTTGAGTTTTCTGGTCGATTTCATCACTACGTTCTGGCAATTACAACCAATCAACTATGGATTCTTTGGCTTCTAAGCCCCTTCCTTCATGTGACCTATGGATGTGACCTGGGGCCATGCACTAGGGTGCTTCGCAATTTCTCATTCCATGATATTATGCTACGAGTTTCCTTGAATCTCCAAACTCGCGAAATCTAAAATACTCCATATCAGATTAATGGTCCATATTTTTCCCTTTGATCGACAACTGCAATCAAATCACGATTTCCTGCTATGAGTTTCTTTGATTCTCTCAACTCATGAAACTTCGAAGTGGAGCCTAGTAACTCTATCTCATTCCCTTCTCTTTCATTGATGTGAACACTAGCTATGACTAGGGGCCAAGCAAGAGGGGTGCATCGCAATTTCGCATATCACAAACTCCTGCAATGATTTGCCTTCGAAACTCCCAACTCGCGAAACTCTGAAATGATTCACATCAAATCAACGGTCTAGATATCTCCCTCTGATCGAAGGCTATGATCAATATCGTGGATTCAAACTTCATATCATATCAATGGTCCATATCCTCGGTGATTCGATGACTCAGATCATTTCACAACTTCGCATATCGCAAGTTCCTACAACTCTCACCTTTGACTTCTCCAGCTCGCGAGTCAGCGAAATGGTGATCTCTCTCCATGTGTCCTATGGATCCAATGGCTCAGATCATTTCGTGATTTTTCATATCGCAAGTTCCTACTACTCTCACCTTTGACTTCTCCAGCTCGCGAGTCAACGAAAATGTTGATCTCTAGCCACGTGTCCTCTGGATTCAACAGTTTAGATCTCATCGCGATCCGATCCGACAACTGAGGTCTAATCTCCTCCTCTATGAACTCCTCCTGTCTGGGATATTATCTTATGACCATTGGGTATTCGGGATTGGTGATCCAACGACCACTGTCGCTCCTCCTCCTGAGTGCACGCATCCTCCCGACTTGGAAGAATTTCTAAGTGTCAAAGGTTCTGCGACCTTTGATCCTTCTGTGATCCTTGATGTATGGGATCTCGTCTGTGCGTCTCAGAATGTTATCTCTCCTAATATTTGGAAAAAATTTCCCTCAAACCTAGTGCACACTTGCGCTCTGCGTGCAACTCTGCACTATCTTTGTGCAACTCTGATCGATCTCTTCTGAGCTTCTGAAGCTTTCTCATCTGCGTCTTCCCAAAATACTTCTGGTGCCAACCTGGAACTTTTTGCCTTTCTCATCTTCTGGTCTCTCAAGCTTTGGTTCACTGTTTTTCTTGCCTATAAACATGCCATCGTCGTTGTTGTTCCTTCCATCAATGACAAGCACACTCTGCCTATAAACATGCCAACACAAGGAAAAGGTATAGTTATTCTAGTTTGTACCCATCAAATGCATTTTCTTTTTGCAGCAACATTTTTTGAAATGGCTCTACTTGACTGGTCATTGAGTGTGTTTTTTTTTTACCATCTTATCGAACTCATTTAGTTACTTCCCAAGAGAATGTTCTTCATTTTATTCCTTTAGCATAAACCCTTGTTCATCAAATCAATATTTCCTTTCTAGACTATGTGAATCCATTGTAAAAAAAACATAGTTGTGATTTGGTACTACTTCTTCCCTATTTTTTGAAGAAACATTGCAGACTCTGATGCAATTCTCTTTTCACTTGTTGATATTAGAACTCCTATGAAAAAATATTGAAAAGGGAGTCATGGGTTTTTGTTCTACATACATATTTGATTTTGTCATAAAGGGTTTCGAACCCATATCCTTCGATTATCATTCTTCTACTTAATACCATTTAACCTTGCATGCATATTTGTTTCAAACTCGTGACCTCCAAATGGAATTCTATAGTTTAGTTCCATTGGTTGAAAATGCATTTTGTTTGTATTATCCTATCATTTGATTTGTTTTAATTGTTGTTTCCCACTCTGAGATTTACAAGTCAACGGGTTATGTCATTTCATGGCCAAAACCCTGAGTTTTAAGTCTTGTACATGGCATTAAAATTCTTATTTTTATCCTAAGATTATGGGGGATTTTCACTATTTTGTCCCAATACCTCTACATTCTTTACACAAGAAAAGGATAATGTGAATCTAGAATTCACATATTTTACATGAACAATCATGGATGGTTTATCAATACTCAGTTTCGAACTTTAGTTAATTTTTTAAAACATATGATGGGTCATTATGGTTGTTCAATAAAATATTTTAATGAGTTGTATACATAGAAATGACAAGATCATGCACCAGATTCGGTTAATAGATAGATCTTAAATACATATTTCTTTTGACCTGTGCGTTGTTATTATAAAGAATAATGACTAGTGGGAAGATGACCCGGTTATGTTACATTGGTTTTTTATTTTGAAATATTAGTACCAGTTGTCATTGAGCATATTTGATTCATTATAAACCTTGCAGTAAGCTCATATGATAATATGGAAATTTTGGTGTTGGATATTAGTTTCCTAGTCTATACAAAGCTTGTTTAGAATAAGTAAATGAATTTTAAAAAGGCAGATTGGTTATTGGTTTATGGGCATACAAATATTGATTGAAATTAAGTATGGTTGAGTCATGGAAAAGAAAACGAATTTTCTATATCATACACAAGAACAAACCTCTCTTTGCTACATTTTTCATATGTTATTCCTTAATTACCATAAACATGTATCATTTAAATTTCATTCTTCTTTCTTCCCCTGTTCTATGAAATATAAAATGTTTTTATTTATTTATTTATTTATTTTTATTTTTTTGTTCTTTTAAAGAGAAAAGTTGTTATCAACTTGGGAAAAAAACAAGGATAAATGATTGATTCTTTCACATTTTGGTGCAAACCTCCTACCCTCAAGCCGAGATCCACGTAGGATCTTTTCTAAACCACGACAAGGGTTAACTTAACTCCTTGTTTAAACCCACAAAGGACTTCGAGTCTCGCGAGTTGGAAACTTCAAATACAATGCCAGAATCCTTGGCAATAGCCGAAACACAAAATTGCGAATGGGATTAAGGAGTAAGCCCCCTCTTCATCCCCTTTTCCAATATGAACATAGCCAAGCCTTAACACAAGCACCTTTCGCAACTCACAACTTCGTGAGTTGGAGCACCAACCTCTCGTGCTCTTCCCTTGCAAATCCCCGAAATGGGATAATTCAAGGCTATGTGGACTCTGCCAAAGTGATGCATACATGCCACTTGTCTCCTCCGATTTACTCTACTTACGGGGTGAGTTCTTACCACCTGTCCACATGGATTTTTCGGCTTTCACAACTCGAGCAAATAGCCAACAACCGTTCCTCTTCCTCTATGGATCCCCGACTCTGAAATCATACTCTCGACAAGATCTATGGTTGTGTTCCTCTCTCGATCCAATGGTCCTGGCTATATCAGGATTTCACAACCTGGGAGTTCGCAATTCTCGAGTCCAACCTTGAACTAGTCCACTTCATGATCCCCGATATGGTGAATTCACATACGAGATCAACGGTCCTCGTTGATCCAGATATAATGGTTACTACCCCTCCTGAGCTTATGGGTGTTGAAAGACTCTCAGTCTTAATCCCTCTATTGGTCTATCAGATCCAACGGTCCATGGAACTTCGACACTTCCTCCTGAAGCGATTCCACCATCCGATTCAACCTCTCAAGGACTTCTGGCAAAATGACTTGGCATCCTTCCTCCTGAACTTGAATTCTATGAGACGATTTCGACCTCTACCTCCCTTTGAACACTTCAGAGGTTCTATCCCTTCTGAGCTTTCACTTACGAACTCAAGGCTTCCAAAAGGGTCCCTGCACGCACTCCTTGTGGAAAATTTTCAAATAACCTCTGGTTATTTGGAACTTTCGACTCTGTGCACTCTTTGCAGCAGCAATCCTTCAACCATCTTCGTTCATCCTGTGCACACCTTGCACAACTCGTGCCTTGCCAACACTTCTACCTGTAAAGACCATTTGAATCTCCTCTGAGAGTTCTGAGATGAATTTCAGAACCCGGTCAATGCACTCCTTACGGACCCTCCACTACACTCTTTGCAGGAGTTCTTAGAAAGAGAAAAAACTGAAACTCATTCTCCCCTTTATCTAGAATCCAAACATTCAACATAGAATTCTAGAGCATACACACACAAACTTCATGTAAATAAAATGCACACAGAGAATATAAACTAGCCTGCAACATACCATTCAACAGGTGGTTCCAACAACCATAACAAGCACATAGATTGGAATCAAAGCTTTCTTCTATTAATTCCAGTGCTCCTATACATGGTAAATAACAATAGCTAGAATGCATAACATTCTTTGTTCTTCTCTGCAGCTGTACAACATATGAAATCTGAATAAATCATACAATGATACAAGGTGAGGGTGTCTATGACCCGTTTTCCCTCCTATGCTCCTAAACTGTCTAATCTATTAAATTAAATCTACCTACTTGCATTAAACACACATAAATGCCTATTACAACCGGCAGATAGGAACATATTCTCCAAAATCAGTTTGAATCTTCAAGATATAAATGTGACTGCACTTTCCTCCTATCCATTACATTAATGTTGCAGATTTTGGAATTCACAGCGTTTTCACAAAAACATATTTAATTTCATCTGTGCATCTAGTTGTCTCCTCGGTTTTAGGCACGCATTTGGGCTTTATACGATGCTCTTGCATCATACTCCCTCGCTTGAAAATTTTCATGAACTCCTGTTCATGAGCTCCTTCACTGTTTTTCCATGTTTTTGAATTACTGCTTCATTCTCCCAGCTGACATCTTCAATTGGATGTCCTTTCCACTTGACCAAGTATTCAAAATACTCTTTTCTCCTGGTCTTTGTGCTAATCCTCTTGTCAACTATGCTTTCTATCTATGTCTTTTCAGCTATAGGAATTTGTTTTGTCCATTGAATCTTTTCTTGTTCATCTTCTGCTCCTGCTTCTTCAGCTCTGTAAGGGTACAAATCTGTGACATTGAATATCAGTGAGATTCCGACCCCATCGGGTAATTCAATCTCATACGTGTTTGCCCCAAATTTTCTTATGACCTTGCACGATCCAATTTTCTTCATCTTCAGCTTGTTGTGTGTTCCCCTTGGGAACATTTCCTTCCTCAAATGCGCAAGAATCAAATCACCAACTTCAAATTGAAGTTCTCGCCTATGTTGATCTTCTCTACGCTTGTACTCTTGACTTGAACTCTACAATCTCTCCTTGATTCTGCTATGAAGCTCCTTCATTCCTTCTACAAAGTCCTTTGCACTAGCACTCCTAAATTCAACTTGTTCTAAATATTTCAATTTAGAGACTCCCCTTGGTTGCATTCCATATACAATTTGGAATGGAATCTGCCCTGTTCTTCTATTGAGTGAATAATTGTAAGCGAATTTCGCTTGTGGCGGAATGTGATCCCATTGACTATGGTGTTCAGTCACTAAGCTCCTTAATAAATCTCCCAAGCTCCTGTTCGTGACCTTTGTCTAGCCATCCGTCTGAGGATGATACGCTGAGCTAAAAGACAAGTTTGTCCCTAGCTTCCTCCATAAGGTCCTCCAGAAATGTCCTACAAACTTGGTATATTGATAAAAAATGAAACTCCTTGGCAAGGCGTGAAGTCTGACGACTTCCTTGAAAAACAGGTTTTCAATATGAGTTGCATCATTGGTTTTTTGGTATGGTATGAAATGTGACATCTTTGAAAATCGGTCTACCACTACAAAGATTGAATCATATCCCCTCTGTGTCCTTGGCAGTCCTAATATGAAATCCATGCTCACTACGTCCCATGACCTTTTGAGTATGGGTAATGGATGATATCTCCTGTGTTCTGACTTTTTCCCTTCGTGTGCTGACAAATTCTGCACATGTCCACAAATTTCTTAACATCTATTCTCATCCCTAGCCAGGAATTTGAGCCATTCAAATTTGAGAACGTTTTTTCATGGCCGAAGTGTCCGACCAATCCTCCACTGTGATTTTCCTTCAACAGATTCTCCCTCATGGATCATTTCAGAATACATAGCTGATTTCCCTTGAACAATAATCCATCCTGGATCATGTACTTTGTCCATTAGATTATGTCCCTGAGAATTGGATTCTCTAATGCCTCATATGCTTCTCTGAAATTTGGATGATCCCCATACATTTCTTTGAGGTTATCAAAACCCAAAGTCTTAACTCTAAATTCCTGCATAAGCAAACATTTCCTACTCAAAGCGTCAACAACTTTGTTAGCAGTTCCAAAAATATGCTTAGTCACAAAAGTAAAATTCTACATGTATTCAACCCATTTAGCATGTTTTTGGTTCAACTTCTCATATCGAGTCACGAATTACAAAGCACGATTATCGTTGTACAAAACAAACTCTTTTGGAACCAAATAGTGCCTCCATTTCTTTAGCGCTTGTACGACTGCGTAGAATTATTTGTCATACGTGGAGTACTTAATCTTTGCTTCATTCAGTTTTTCATTGAAATATGTGACTGACCTGTTGTCTTGGCTTAAGACTGCTCCAATGGAAAATCCACTAGCGTCACACCTGACCTGGAATGTCTTGGTGAAATCTGGCAAAACCGGAATTGGTTTCTCAATGATCTTCTTCATCAGCAGGTTGAAGCTCTTCTCTGCTTCCTCCATCCAATGAAAATATTTATGTCTTTTCTTCACTTTATCCATCAACGGTGTGCTAATTCCACTGAAGTTTTAGATGAATTTCCTATAGAATCTAGCCAAACCATGGAAGCTTCGAACTTCAAACACGCTCATCGGCAATGGCCAATCCTTAATCACCTTTATCTTTTCCGTATCCATTTTCAATTCATTTGCAGAGATAACAAAACCCAAATAAATGATTTATGTCCTCATAAATGATGATTTCTTCATGTTGATCAACAATTTCTCTTGCTGTAACCTTCTCATCACTGCAGCTAAATGCTTCAAATGTTCTTCTTCAGCTTTGCTGAAAATTAATATATCATTGAGATATACAATGATGGATTTCCCAATGAAATCCCTCAGGACTTCGTTCATCAACCTCATGAAATTACTGGGCACATTCGTCAAGCCAAATGGCATGACAAGCCATTCATACAACCCTCCATTCGTCTTGAATGTTGTCTTCCATTCATCACCTTCTCTCATTCTAATTTGATGATATCCACTTTTCAAATTAATCTTTGAAAAAAACTTTGCTCCACTCAAGAAATCCATCAAGTCATCCATCCTTGGAATTGGGAACCTGTATCTGATGGTAATCTTATTGATTTCCCTTGAGTCTGTACACATTCTCTAGCCACCATCCTTCTTTGGGCTAAGCACTATTGGAATAATGCATGGACTCAATCTCTCCCAAATCAATCCTTTGTCCATTAAGTCCTGGACCCATCTCTTAACTTCTTCATTTTCCTGTGGTGTCAACCTATAAGTTGCTTTGTTCGGAAAACTATCTCCAGGTATAAGATCGATATGATGACTTATACTCCTGATAGGTGGAAACGAACAAGGTAGTTCATCCACTACTATATCAACAAATTCTTCCAGCAACTCCTAGATTTCCTCCGGTAAATCATCTATCCTAGTGTTGTTCAAAAGAATTCTGGGCTTCCTAACCAAAATGAATTGTGTGTCTTCCTTCTTCTTGACTTCCTTAAGAAGTTCCTTCCCACTCATGAGAAGTACAATGTTTCTCATCTATGTTTTCACCTCTTTATCCTTAATTGGCAGCAACATGTGTGTCCTACCATTTTTCTCTAGAGTGTACGTGTTCTTTCTCCCATCATGCACCACATTTCTGTCATATTTCCACGATCTACCTAGCAATAGATGACAAACATCCATGGGAATGAAATCACATAATATCTCATCTGTATATCCTCCTATTTTAAATTTAACTAAACATTGTTTAGTGACATTTACCTAATGTCCTTTTTGTAGCCATGAAACTTTGTATGGGCTTGGATGTGCAACAGTCTCCAGCTGCAGCTTTTCTACCATTTCCATAGATACAAGATTATCTATGCTATTGTTGTCCACTATGACCTTGCATACCCTGTCTTTGGTTTTCCAAGAAGTCTAAAATAGATTGTTTCTTTGGGCTAGGTTCTCTGGCTCCTTATTTGGTTTCAAGAGAACTTTCTACATCATTAAAGATCTTTCACCCTTAGCATCCTCTGCCTCAACATTCCGTCCTTGAGCTTCGTAAATGTGAGTTTCACCACCATCTTTCTTCCTATATGGACACTCATCAGATTTATGTCAGATTTTTCCACAGACAAAGCATTTCACTTCACCTCCTCTACCTCTTCCGCTTCCTCTGGCTCCAGGAAAAGTATTTCTATCAGCATACTGCCTACCTTGTGAGCTTCCTCCTCTCTCAGATTGAGTTTGAGGTTTCTTCCCCTCTTCTTTAGGCTTTTGAGTTCCGTCCTGGGAAATTGTCTTGCCTCTGCTTTGACTTATGTCTCGACCTCTTTGACCTTGCTTTCGGCTCAACTTCTCTTTAGATTTTAGAGCCATCTGATAAGAATCTTCTACGGTTTGGATGGTCATCATGCTCATCTCGTCCCGAATGTCATATCGTAGACCATTCATATACCTGGAAACTTTCTCATCATCACTTTCTCGATTACTTTCTCTGATTTTTATCCTATAGAACTCTTCAATGTATTCTTTCACTGACATCAGATTCTATCTCAAATTTTGCCTCCTCTGAAACAAATTTATTTGATAATCCATGGGTATAAACTTGGCTTTCATTTTTGCAACCATTCTATCCCAGCTCTTGATTTTCTGCTTGCCCTTGCAACGTCTATCAGCATGCAGTTCATCCCACCATAGTGCCACATGCCTTTTAAGTCTAGTAACGACATGTTTGACTTTCTTTTCTTCCTCGACATCCTCTTAGTCGAAGTATTTGTCTAGAGCTCTAATCTAGTCTAGAAGCTCTTCAATGTCTAGGTTACCTTCGTACATTGGAATGTCCATTTTTTCCCTAGCACCTATCCTTGCAACAACCCTAAATAGGCATTCTTCTGTAGCATCTTTGACTGCAACTTCTTCTCCTTCATTTTCAGCTTCATTTTCACTTTCAAATTCGTTGATATCCCCAGCGTCAAATGTTCACCTCTGTGTTGTCTCCATAGCATCAGGTCTGGCACGTAATTCACGCATTTCTCTTTCCACTGCTGGATTAGGTATGGGCCTTTCTCTTCTTCTCGGCAGCATGGCTGTAAAATTACTCTTTTCTCTCTGCTATAGAAAGCAAAGAATTTGTTCTAAGATCTGATACCATAACTGGTGCATACCTCCTGCCCTCAGGCTGAGATCCGTGCAGGATCTTTTCTAAACCACGAAAAGGGTTAACTGAACTCCTTTTTTAAACCTGCAAAGGACTTCGGGTCTCGCAAGTTGGAAACTTCAAATACAATGATGCAGTCCTTGGCAATAGCCAAAACATGAAATTGCGAATGGAATTAAGGAGTAATCCCCCTCTTCAGCCCCCTCTTCAGCCCCTTTTCCAATATGACCACAGCCAAGCCTTAACACAAGCACCTTTCGCAACTCACGACTTCACAAGTTGGAGCGCCAACTGTTCGTGTTCTTCCCTTACGAATCTGTGAAACACGATAAGTCAACGCTATGTTGACTCTTCCAAAGTGATGCATTCACGCCACTTTTCTCCTCTGCTTTAATCTTCTTAATGGGTGAGTTCTTTCCACCTATCCACACAGATTTTTTGACTTTCGCAACTCGAGGAAAAAGCCAACAGTCATTCCTCTTCCTCTATGGATCCCCAACTCTGAAATTGTACTCTTAATGAGATCTACAACTATGTTCCTCCCTCGATCCAATGGTCCTGGATGTATCGAGATTTCACAACCCAGGAGTTCACAATTCTCGAGTTCAACCTTGAACTACTCCACTTCTCGATCCTCGATATGGCGAATTCACATATGATATCAATGGTCCTCGTTGATCCAGATCTAATGGTCACTACCCCTCCTGAGCTTATGGGTGTTGAAAGACTCTAAGTATTAATCCCTCTATTGGTCTATCAAATCCAATAGTCCACGGAACTTCGACACTACCTCCTGAAGTGATTCCACCATCCGATTCAACCTTTCAAGGACTTCTGGCCAAATGACTTGTCCTCCTTCCTCCTGAATTTGACTTCTGTGAGATGATTTTGACCTCTTCCTCCCTTTGAACACTTCATAGGTTCTATCCCTTCTGATCTTTCTCTTATGAACTCAAGGCTTCCAAAAGGGTTCCTGCATGCACTCCTTGCAGAAAATTTTCAAATAACCTCTGGTTATTTGGAACTTCTGACTTTGCGCACTCTTTGCAGCAGCAGTCCTTCAACTTTCTTCACTCAACTTGCACACACCTTTCACAGACCTATGCCTTGCTAGTACTTCTTCCTGTAAAGACAATTTGAATCTCCTCTGAGAGTTCTGACATGAATTTTAGGACCTGGTCGACGCACTCCTTGCGGACCCTCCACTGCACTCTTTGCAGGAGTTCTCAGAAAGAGAAATAACTGAAACTCATTCTCCCCTTTGTCTAGAATCCAAACATTCAACATAGAATTCTAGAGCATACACACACAAATTTCAAGGAAATAAAATGCACACTAAGAATATAAACTATCCTGCAACATACCATTCAATAGGTGGTTCCAACAACCCTAACAAACATGTATATTGGAATCAAATCTTTCTTCTATTAATTCCAGTGCTCCTATACATGGTAAATAACAAAAACTAGAATGCATAAAATTCTTTTTTCTTCTCTACAACTCTACAACATATGAAATCTGAATAAATCATACAATGATACAAGGTGAGGGTGTCTATGACTTGTTTTCCCTCCTATGCTCCTAAACTGTCTAATCTATTAAATTAAATCTACCTACTTGCATTAAACACACATAAATGCCTATTACATCTGGTGGATAGGAACATATGCTCCAAAATCAGTTTGGATCTTCAAGATATAAATGTGATTGCACTTTCCTCCTATCCATTACATTAATGTTGCAAAGTTTGGAATTCACAACGTTTTCACAAAAACGTATTTAATTGCATCTGCGCGTCCAACTGTCTCCTTGGTTTTAGGCATGCATTTGGGCTTTATACGATGCTCTTGCATCACATTTGAAAACACTTTATTATCAAGATGTTTTTCTTTCATAATGTAAATAAATTTAGTATGAATGACATAAATTCTAGAAATGGATGAATACCTTTTTTTTTAGGGACAATCCCTTCATTTTGTCACTTTACAATTCCTTAATTCCCAAAATCATATTTCATTATTTCTTTCATGTTCTTCTCCCCTTGAGACATAAGAAAATTCAAAGATTTCTTTTAGATGTGGATAATGAATATCCTAGTAGTTGATATATATGATGCTTGACATGACGTGCATGAGATGAGTTTTAACAAACATTGGGATATTGGTTGATAGTTGATGGCTAGTGTGTTGTTATTTTGAACATGCACCACTCTTTCCTTACCATTTATGTTCACTTTCCATATATTATAAAGCCTCTCCTATTCCCAATTACATTGTAATTCCCATGTTCTTAAATAAACATCAGTTATATGAGATGGTGATATTTGGACATATTTCAAAGTAGAGATGAAAGTTTGCTCTAAGTTACCCTTCCCTTTTATCCCTGGTTGTATGTATGCTTGCTTGTTGATCAAGTTAGAGCTATTTCTAAAACTATGTTAATGCAAACCGTATTTGATGTTTCACTTTCTATTGTATGCATATTCTAATTTGTCCTTATGTATTATAGATGATCTTTTTCAGTAGAGGAAGTTATGGAAGAGGGAATATAGGTAGGGGAAATAGAGATAGGAGGGCAAATTATTTTTGGAAAAGATGGAATAAGAGGTTAAGGTTCTATATTCACTTTGATTTATATTCCAAGGAGTTTAATCAACTCTTACAGATGGGATTCCTGAATTTATCCATACAAATGGGCTTCCAACATTCTCCTCCACCTGAAAGACCACCTTTCCACCCTCATCCTAGCATCTTCGGCATACTAGTGTAGACACATGTGTCCTTACTTCCTGACATCCCACTCAACAATGGTTGGAATTCCATTGTACATCCTCCTTCCCCTTGTTTTGATGGATGGACAACAACTTCTTTACCATTTCCACCACCTCCTCCTTTTGAGTGGCCTACTCAACCTATTGATTCCATTACTTCACATGCATTTCCCAAATATTTCAAATCACAAGAACAAGATCCTAGAAAAGGTAGAGAAACTACCCATTCTGTTGGTTCCAACCAGTCTAATACATCCTCACATTCAATTACATCCCATTCCCTACACCCCAAACATGAAGATAGGCATATATCTCTTTTCGAGACAGTCACTCAGAGGCATCATCAACAAAAGGTAAAATGCCCATCAAGGCAGTTTCAGAGGTGCTTACGATAACAAAGTCTCAGGAAAGTGGATAGAGGAAAACTGCCTCACACAACAAATATGGTTTATGATTTTATCATGCTATTTTATTTTGACTATTGAAAATGACTTCACTCATTTTTGGACAACAATTGTTTTTAGACAACAAATTGACATTTTTTTTTTGGAGCATACATACACAAACACATATTTGATATTTGGGAGTCACAAGTATGTTTTTGAAATATTTCATTTTTGGGCTGATTTTATTGTTGATTATTTGGGTTGGTTGTCATTGATGTCAACCATTGAAGAAAGTACGATAGAACAAAGGTTTGGGTAATGGACCCAAGTTTGTTTGATGGATAATGGTATGAGTTTTAATATATTTTCAGGTAAGACTATTCTAGATGGATAGTTCATTTCATGCCATTTCCGATGGTATGTGGAACGTTAAATAACTCCTCATGGTTAGAGATTTATGGCCATATGAAGTTGAAGAAAGGTTTGGGTAATGGACCCAAGTTTGTTTGATGGATAATGGTATCATTTTTTATATATTTGTAGGTAAGAATATTCTAGATGGATAGTACATGTCATGTTATTTCCGGTGGTATGTGGAACGTCAAATAACTCTTCACGGTTAGAGAGGTATGGCCATGTGAAGTTAGAGAACCCTCATGGGTCATCTAGAAGCCCCAAAAGGTCAAAGTAGTCAAAGTGTTTGCAAAGAATAAATTATTTAAATAATAAAGTGAAGTGATGAGTGTACTATAAGTCAAAGAGGATGCAAAATAAATTATTTAAATAATAAAATTAATGGAGAACTTACTAATTATGGAAAGTGGTTAAGTTAAGTGGACAAGTGGGTTAACCCTAAAATAAGGAAAGTGGGTTAAGATGGTTGAAAGATAACCCCTTGAGGATGCTACATGAAATTATAAATAAGATGCAAGGCTCTCTCATTTAAATACATGTGAAACTATAGAATATCATTGAATATCTACTTTGTGAAAGGTTATTTGGGCAGGTATTATTGATAGAGAAAAGTGTGGCAGGAAAAGTGTGGTAGAAAGAGTGCAGCAAAAAAAGTGTGGAAGGAAAACTGCGGTAGAAAAAGTGCAACAAAATAATCGCGGCAAAAAAATTGTGGCAGAAAAATCGCAGCAGAAAAAGTGTTGCAGAAAAATCACAGTAGAAAAATCATGGCAAAAAAAGTGTGGCAAAAAAATCGTGACAACAACATGGTTGGGGTCTATTTATGAGAGATATGGAACATCTTGTTTGAGTTATGTTTTGTGAACTAGGTTTTAGCTCTTGATATGGTATTGGATGTTCAGTATTGTTGCATATATCATATTTGTTGAGTGATACAGTTGGTATTTTGTTGTTTGTATTTGGCATATGGGTATTGGTCTTTTGGTTGTGATGTGTTGCTGAAATTGTTGGTTTATCTTGAGGCTACATAACAATGAGGTTGTGGCACATGGTTTGATGTAAGGGTTATGGTATTTGGTTTATGAATAGAGTGATGAATTGTTCGATAAATTTTTATGGTTATATTGGTGTATGTCTTTGGTATATGGTTGAGGTACATGTTGGGTACATGGTTGAGACAAGTAGTTGATGAGTTGGCACATACATGAGGTGTATAGTTGATGATGTTGGTGCATCTTGATGAGTCATAGTTGATGTGAAGTTGATTCATGAATGGTACATACTTGGTACATGGTTGGAGGCATTTGTTAGTATTGTTGACAAGTCAATTATGGATGATGTAGCATACTTGTCTTGGTAGATTTGATTTGGTTGATAAGATTGATGAGACAGGTTGTTTGAACAGGTTGTTGTGACAAGTTATTTGTACAGGTTTGGTGCATGGTTGATGCACTTGTTTATTGTACATGTTTAAGTACATTTTGATGCAAGGTTGATTAGTACAGGTTGTTACAGGTTATTGGTACAGGTTGAGAGTGACAGGTTGATAGTGGCAGTGATTGATTCAGTGACAATGACAGGTTGTCTACATTTGGAATTTATATTTCAGGGTGGTTGGATGGGGCAAGGACAGGTGGTTGTAGCCACCTTCCGGTTGTAGCCGAAGAACATAGGAGGTTATAGCCTCCTTCTGGTTGTAGCCAAAGAATTGGGGAGTTAGAGCTTCCCTCAGGTTGTAGCTTGAGAAATTAGGGGGTTGGAGACTCCTTCCAGTAGCAGATGGAAAAAGAGGAAGTTGGTACTTCCAATGAATGTAATTATTAAAGACATATAAGAAAAAACATTATGTCACTTTCTCCTTCTTTGGGTTTCCACGTAAAACATTGGTGTACTGTGTATGTGTATGATTGCTCATTTGTTCATTGTTTATTCACTCTGTAACTATTGGATGATAATGATACATTGATATAACACTTCCATTTTATGATGAAAAAGGATTAAATTGATCTATTATTGATTCACCTCCCCTCTTAGTAATCCAACAATTGGTATCATAGTCGGTTCCTTGAGGAAATAGTTTACCACTGGAAGGATATCATGGATTATTCTAAGAATGGAGTACCATTGTTCAATGGTCATAATGGTTTAAAGTATGAGATGTGGAGTAGAAGGAAGAAATTATTTTTATAGGCACATGAGCATTATATTTGGCTATCAGTCATTACAAGATATGATAGTTCAAAAAGGGCAAAGACTGTAGCCAAGAAATAATTGAAGAAGAATAACAAAATAGCAATGAATTTCATCTGGGAAGGGTTACCTAATCTGGTAAGAGAAAATGTTGGTAAATGTTCATCAGCCAAAGAAATTTGGGATAAGTTACATGACATATATTCTTCACCCATCACAGATTCAAAAAATTTCAAAGAAGATGCAGATACCGATCAAGAATAATTATGTTCACCATGTCAAACAAATTCAGAATATGAAGAGTACATAATCACGAGAGGTATGTTGTTTTTCTTTAATTGTGAAAAACACAAACATATTGAAATACAATGTGATGAAGGATATGAGACAGAAAAACTAATTGAAAAGGAAGACAATTATGAAGAATAATTGATTAGTGCTTTAGGTGAACTAAGAGAAGAAAACAAGTCACTCAAGAAAGAATTGATAAAACAAAAGGAAAGTGTTCACATTTTTTAAGAATCCCAAAAGGTTATCAAGAACTTGAGAACTCATCTAGAAGAATACATAAATATCAAAGAAAATCTTGAATATCAAAAGCAGTATTTGTGTAACATCCCGCTCTTGCGCACACTGAGAAAACTTATTCTTTGAGGACACTTGCTTGCAAGTGATCTGGATTATTATACTATTGGTCGTTTGATTATGATTATGAGGCATTATGGATATGATGATATGTTATTGTTGTATTGACATAGACAAGTGCTATTGATTGGGTTCTCCTGAGTGTGCAAGACTTTGGACCTCAAGGATGCAGAGACATTGATGAAACCCATTGGACTCTGGATTGAGTCAGGGAGTGGACTATTGGGGTTTTATTGTTGTTGATATGACATATGTACATATCATTAGATGTTATGATGATTGATTATTATTGCTGACATGATTCGTTGATGATGCAGGCTGACAATAGATTTCCGAACAGACTCACATGTGGAGTAGAGGGGTCACACATGACAACCAGAGACTTTGAGGGAGAGGTGTGGGCAGAAACCTTGCCACAACCTACTATCACTCTCGTCGTGGCTCGAACTGTAGGTTAACAATTGCCTAGTTCGAGAACACCCACGATTCCCTAAGGGTGGATTGCAATAGTCGGTCATGATGATTCTAAAGGACGCGCAATAAGGCAGAGGCCTTATTCCTTAGAGGGCCTTAGTCTCCCACAAGATCACCTGGCAGAATATTGACTCCATGGGTTTTTTATATCTACCAAGTTAGTCAAGAGGCGAGTGGCCTCCTTGGAGCATGTAGTGTGTCCTGAAGGGCATGTCGCGTAAGGAAAATAGAAAGAGGTGAGTGGCACCCTTGGAGCACGTAATGTGTCCTGAAGGGCACGTCATGCAAGGAAAATGGAAAAAGGGTGGGTGGCACCCTTGGAGCACCTAGTGCATCCTGAAGGGCACGTCGTGATTTCAACAGGTAAGTGAATAAATCTAGTCGACCTTAAAATTAATGATGTGATAAGATTTAAAAAAAAATTCCCTAATAAAAATGTCGCCCAGCATAGTGAAATTAAAATCTAGGTCTAAGTAAGACATGTGGTCAAAATTAATAATCATAATTAAACATGTAACAAGAAGGGGGTAAGAAATTCAATTAAAATATTAAAATCAAATTACAATGGGGGATTAAAATTTTAAAACGGAAATGATTGTTTTATCTACATATGCTAATTTAATTTTTAATTAAATTAGCATATGTTAAAATTTTAATGGGGGATTAAAATTTTAAAAGGGAAATGATTGTTTTATCTACATATGCTAATTTAATTTTTAATTAAAAAGAAAAAGGGGTAAATGGTTGTTTTTCTACACTTGCTAATTTGAGTTTTAGTTAAAAATGGAAAAGATGGAAACTTAAAAGAAATAGGAAACAAAAAGAAAAAGGGGAAACATAAAGAAAAAGGGAAACGTAAGGAAAAAGTTGAATGTCTCACTTAGTAAGGAATCTTTCCTTTATGAACTTTATAATTATGAACTCAACTAGGAATTTAGTAAAGGCATAAGTCATTTAATATTTGTAAGGGAATATTGGGACACCAAGGAGCATTTTTAGGAATGTTTTTTGGTGGGTGAGGGAAATAGAAATAATTAAATAATTAATGAAAATAATTTCTAGAGAAACTAGGGGGATGGGTGACATGTGTACGGGGGAGGTTTTTATGATTAAAATAATGAAAAATAAATTAAATGGGAATTTGGGAAAGAAATCACTTAAAAAAATCTATAAAATGGGTGGAGGAGGAGGAGTATGGATCTCATCTTTATGCGTAACGTTACGCCATTGAATTTTTGTCTTAACAGAACTTATCTTGTGGGAATTAGGATACCTAGCTCGGGTAATGAGTGGTAGCTTGACCTTGCGAGGTCATCTCGGTGCTATTTGTTCTTTGGTATAGTGTGTGTGGCCCCTTTGCATCTCAGGGGGCTCAACGGGAAGAAGATTACCCCTAGCGTTGGCTGGGAGGTATCGGTGAGGTCACATCGATCGCTAAGTGGGAGTTAGATGGAGCATGCAAGGCACAATGACTCGGAGCTGTCACATTTGGCTATGGTATGCATGCGTTTATTTTTGAATGGTAGCTTAATATTGTTCCTGCGCTCTTTCATTACTGTACTTCTTTGTGTAAGGATTATGTTTTACTCAGCAATTTATAATCAATGAACTTAAAGTCATCCCAGCCTTATGCTTGCTTCATTTTCAATCGATTCCCTTGGCGAACCCAACCTTGATTTCTATGACTTTTATGTGTTTTTTTATTGGTTATTATGAAGAGATTGTGTTGTATCTTCTACCCGTATTCCTAGGTCATCAGTCCATGCCTAAGCAGTCAACTAGGAGCTGAATCGATGGTCGTCACTTCAATGTTTAAAGACCTATAGATTCTAATGCCATGCTTTTCTGTGCATGGGTGATGAGCAAAGGATAATTTTTCCCAGCTATCTACCCCTTACTTACCTCTACGTTTGATTGCTTAAATCCGAAAACCCTTGCGTTTCCTCGAAATATTATCCCTTCATTTCTTGATTGATTATCTCTACATGTTCTTGAAGGATCAACTCTACATTTTCTTTTTGGGTAAAATCTTTGCGTTGAATGAACATCTCTACGTTGGACTGAGAATAATGTTATATAATTAATCTGGAGTAATTAATATTGAAGGATTAATCTCTGAGGAATTTTTTTTTTTTTTTTTAATTTGTTTTCCCAATTCATTTTACCCATTTCGTTTTTTCCCAATTCGTTTTACCCAGTAATATTAATAGACAATGAGTTTGTACATCTGATTGACAATGAATTTATAGTTGTGTTGTGACTGTGTATTTGATTGGTTTGTAGTTGATGCGTTGTATGTTGTGCATGGAAGTGATTTTTGAATATCCTAATTAACTTAGAGTTACCATAGTTACACAACGATATTATGGATCAACGTTATACATTGATAGTTGTACATTGGAAGTTATAGTATTTATATTTACGTAGCATTATCATTGATAGTTATGGATCATATAGTTAGATAGAATTATCATAGATTTTATTAGACATCATTGTTGAAGCGATTTTTAATAGCATTGTTGATTTTATCAGATAGGATACTGTTGATAGCGATTTTATTGGACAACAATTTATAGA
>ML806617.1:275903-339508 GCA_009831015.1 Picea engelmannii | reverse complement strand
GTGCATTTAGACAGCCATAATATATACTTCGATTTATATATATGTGAGTTATAGATAACAAATATAGTGTTAGTTCGTGTTAATTCCTTTTAATGGACAGCTAGATTATAGACAACAACTCCCTTCTGTTGGACAGCGCTATCCAAGCTTAGAAAGCCACGCATAGTTAGTGTTGTTGGGAAAAACACCTTACAAACTAGCAAGTTAGGGTAAGACGTTGCATGCAGATTTGACCGAATAGAAACTACTTTTTTACCTACATCCCAAGATTTAAACCCCTTTTTCTCAGTAAATGCATGGAAAAGGACCACCTACCTTATTATCAACGTTCGATGTAGATCCTCTGTTGTGCTTGATTACTTTTTTGCGCTGCTCCTTCCAAAGATGACATGCACTTAAGACAAACAACAACTATGCATGCATGCTACTTCTATACTCAAGGGTTAGATATCAAACATAAATCAATCAAAATATAGACAATTCATGAATTGGGACAGGAAAAGAATTGTTTTTATTACGTAAAGTGAATCAACTTACAAAAGCTGAGACCGACCATCGCTCCTTGAACCTGATCTTGGGCTCCTCTTCTTCTGTCCTTCAACTGCTTNTCTCCTTTGGCATGAGGAAAGGCTAAAGGGTTGGGACAATGGATTATGTAAATGGGCAGATTTTCTTCGCAATATTTTTTCCCCCTCCAAATGGTACCCCTACCCCTTCTTTTATAGGCTAGAAGGAGCTAGGTTTTTGGATGAACCCTCGGCCATGCATGGCCGGGAGTTTCAGTTAACTGACCCATAGCTTTTTGTTCCGTCGGCAAATTTCCTTTTTTCGTGCTTTGTTAGGTACACGCGGGCTGTTGTGAGTCATCCAACGTGTACACGCATGCAGTAATGGGTTATGGCGCGTGGGCCTTGACGCAAGAGGATTTTCAAAGAGTTGTTCAACAGAGCTTTGCCAAAGAAGGGATATGAGTTGGCTTGATGCTAGGTAAGCATGTGTGGTGCAATTTAGGGTTATAACAGATGCCCCCTAATGTGTGAGGTCATAAGATCATCTGATGGCTGAAATACATTACCAATCTTTACTGATGTGCCGAACGATTGAGCCCAAGGATCAGGAACCAGGAGGTGTCATCTGCAAAATAACAAATGTCTCACCGAGGTGGGAATACCCACACTCGAGATAAAATAGAACCATGGATACCAATCATATATGTTGTAGATCCATGTAAAATAACTATAAAGAGTAGCCGCGAGTAATACACAGCGGAGCTACATCTCGAAATCAGAAAGATATACATATAGAGTAACCATCTTCCAGAAGCTGATTCGGCCTGATGGCTGGACTTCAGAGCTCGAGCAACAACTTTAAAATCTTCTAAAACTCAGGTAGGAGTGTAATATGAGTGTACAACTGCACTACCCAAAGGTCTTTGATGGATCGTTGGTCATGGACTTGATAATCTTGATGATCAGACTGAAGGCTTCAGTGATTTCGAACAAGGACTTGATTGGACATTCAGGATGGTCGGGTATGCGGACAAGAGACATATTGTAGAGGGGCCGACTCAAGATTAGTGAAAAACTTCCCTTGGACAATAGCACGACAAGTGATGAGACTCAGGCAACATATATGTTAATCATAAGTCTACGAAGAAGGAGGCAATGCAAACTCTCCATATGTTTGGAAGAATAACCAAACGGTGGAGGACACAACTCTATAAAGATTCCTAAGGTCATACTACATCCCATAGTCTGATGAACAAACAAACATATGTGATTTATCCAAAGGTGACTCATTATGCTGCCAATAAAGAAAATACTTTTCCCATCCTCTTTTTGGGGTATATTTGATTTTTTTGTTCTTTTCGATAATTTTGGAAAAGAATAAAGGAATATTACATTACAATGGAAGAATGAGTACTGCAAACATACAAGCTCAAGGCACAAGGACAAGACTGATGTTCTAGTGAAATGATACTCAGGAAAAATCCTCCAGCGGCCAAAGGTGTTAAGACGCAGAAGCAAACTGTCACAAGGCTGGTGGATAAGGTATGAAAATGCGCTTGATAGAACACACAATGGTAACATCCTTCAATGTAAGTTTAACGAGCCCAGAGAAGGTAGGCTCGATGGTTTTTCATATTTAGAGAGTCTGAAAAAGCATAAAAGGAGACTCCGTTGGGGTACCTTTTTCGAAAATAGTCTAGTCGGTTCGAAAAAGGGGTAAACTAGCACCGATAAGACGTCAATTCAAAATCATTTTAATGAGTGTGACAAGGACAAGATCACTTGGCCATTTTTTCACTTTTAAGGAGTCTAAAAAAAGCTTAACTATGGACTCCGTCAGGAATATTCTTCTGGACCAATTTAACGAGTGTGAAAGAATAATGTCACTCAACAATCTTTTCAATTTTAGGGAGTCTGAAAAGAGCTTAACTATGGACTCCTTGGGGGTTTCTTTTTCATAAGTTTAGTCCCTCAGGCCCGAAAAAGGAATAAAACTATACCTGAGAGTACTCTTCTAAAGAATGGAAATTCGATAGAGTATACCTTTGTTCGTACAGTTGACCGTCTGGACCGAAAAAGGGGTAAACTACCATCGGACAGACGTGACTTCAAATTTCATTTTAATGAGCGTGAAAGACCACAAGATCGCTCGACAATATTTTCATTTTTAGAGGGTCAAAAAAGGGCTTAAAAGGAGACCCGTTTAAGGAACGTTCTTCTGGACCAATTTAACGAGTGTGAAGAAATAAGGTCACTCGGCAATCTTTTCATCTTTAATGAGTCTGAAAAGGGCTTAAAGAAGACTCCATAATGGTTACTTTTCTATATTAATCCAGACTAGATCGAAAAGCATAAATGCAGTCTCGCCAGATGTTGATTTCGGATCTCAAAGCGAGCTTGAAAAACAACAAAGTTAGCTCATGATAGACTCTTTGTGGGTCGATGCCTGGCATCTCCTCGGGGGAGCTGTATGCTCCGACGAAAACATTGTCTATGACGCTAGGGTTTCGGGAGATGTTGATGGGTATAGTTTCAGAGATAGTCACCATATTGCCCTTAGCATAAATTTTCTGCGTAGCTAAGAGATTAATAGGACATGATTGATCTCCCGTTATCGTAACGATGAATTCTCTTGCTTCGATTCGGCTTAACTCTGGGAGAAAATATGATCTGTGATGAAGATCTTCCCAAGGTTTGTCCAGACTAGTCATTGCTTCGATTACTGCTTCATCAGAAGGCAAGACTAAGTCTAACAAATCGACGTTAGCAAGAGAACCCTGAGCCCAAATAGGCTCTAGAAGTGGATCTAACTCTTGTGCAGGAGTCAGATTAGGGTTAGCTGAAGATTGTTGGACTAAAGAGTACACTACCTTAGTGGAAGACAAGGGAATGGACATGCCTGAGTGCCATGTCTCATCCATCATGGATGATGGGGAAGGAAGAATCGAAGGATCCTCAAAGTAAGTCATGCGGAATGACGAAACTTGAAAAATCTCAACCTTATGGTGATTAGATATAAATTTGATATCGTTGTGAGGAGGTGGGTAATCGAAGGTACCCATCAAGGATGGGCACAAACCAACTCCTATGTTAACGACACCTGGTTGAGGATTATCAATCATCGGGACTGTGGATGCCCCCAAAGCTGGGTCAGGTCTAGAGAAAGACAGTTGATCGATGGTCACTATCCAACCCTCGTGTGGAAACAACAAGACTCGGAAAACTGTAGCAAAAACAACTTGCATAGCATAAGTCCAACTCCATCCTAACAAGAGGTTATAGTCAAGGGGAGCATCGACTACCTCTACTTCGACACACATGGTTTTACCTCCTAACTACACAGGGAAAGAAGGAATGATGCCATGTGGTCGGAATGAATGACCATCGAAAGCAGTGAGGAGAGTAGGTGATGGAGACAAAACGGGCTGGAAAATGGACTTCTAGAATTCTAACAACATAACACATGTCGAGGCGCCCTCGTCGACCACCATGCGGAAGATATTCTGAGTAAAAGTTTTCATGGGATGAGCCACTACTATCTGAAATGCTACGTGGTAAGGCAGACAAGGTTTTAAGTTGGTTGTATCTAACATGATGGTGCCCGGATTACAAGTCTCAGTAGAGCCCAAAGCGGTTAACAAGGCTTTCCTCTGAGAAGAGTAACTTTGGAGGACCTCCAAAGCGGACATCGCACAAGGGGTTTGTGATAAATCCTCCACCACAGAGTAATTCTGGTCGGTCCTTGCGTTTGGGTTGTGAGAAGATTTTTTAAATGCACCCTTTGGAATGTGTGTCATTGTTTCTCCCAATGTCTTCTCAATCTGTAGAGGAAGAGATGGGAGATTAGCTTCTTTACCCTTCTCAGAAGCACTTGGTTTACTATAGTCGTGCACTCTAGTTGATATGAAAGCATCACCCCTAACCATATATACGTTCACGGATGAGGGATTATTTGGAGGCGAGCAGGTTTCTTGGTTGCCCCCTTCTGTGCTTGTAGAGGCTTGAGTTACATTTTTCCCATGTTGAAAGGGATTAGTCAACACTGCATGTTGTTGTTGTGTGACAAATGTTTGATCCTATGCAAGTCGAGGAAAAAGATGGGTCAGGTGGTCTTCCGTGCACAAGTTGCATGGATACCTCACCTTCTGTTTTTCCGTGTTGTCCCCGCCACCATTATCAGTGGGTTTTTTATCCCCCTTACCCTTCTTTCATTGTTTTTTCTTCCCTTCAGGCTGTTGGGTGGCCTTTCGGTTAGTCGAATTCACGGTGTGTACTTCCAACGTTTGGGTAGGGGGAGAAGCCAAAGCAGTAGTTTGGTTGGCCACTGTGTGTTGTATGGATAATTGTTGCAACTATTTTGTCAATTGCTCAGTGGGCTTAGTTTATGCCGAACCAACAATACCATCGGCATGTGGTCCAGCTCTCTATCTAGTTTTATCCAGTATCAAACATGGCACATCTGGCAAGATGTTGTATAATAAACCAGACTGAGAATAGATGAGATCAAACTGTTGAGCCCTCATGATGGCATCTTCTTCGGAGAAAACTCCAGATGTCGCGACGTCTTTGGATAACTGTGGGACCAAAGACTTAAGGAACCACTCAAGAAGGAATGTTGGTGGGACTGGTACCTTAATTAAAATCTTCTGGCGTATCCACTCTCAGATATGATCAGAGATATGGTCTGTTGTTGTCTGCTTGAAATTGGCGAGCAGCTCTGTGCCAACATCGTATCTCACGGGTAACTGGAAATGGTTAAGGAAGGCCATCACCAATTCACCAAAAGAAGAGTATCTTGAGATATTGAGCTCGATGTACCATTTCACGACACTCCCAATAAGAGTACGTTGAAACAATCGCAACTGTACGGAGTCATATTTCAATGAGTTAGATGAGCACCAAAGATGAAAGGTAGTCACATGATCACCTGGATCTTCATTAGGCTTGGCCTCGAACTTTGGAATGTTCGAAGGAAACTTCATCGGCATAGGAGGCCAACGTGGATCATGAAAAATAGGATCATTCAACAACCTTGTCAAATCTGGCAAGTGTAAAGTCACCAGGAATGGTAGTTTGGGTTGCTGTTAATAACTTGGGAAAAAGGGTCCTGGAGTTTCACTGGCACCAGGTTGCCAGGAAAAGTTTGGCTACTGGCTCGGATTCTGGTAGAAGCCATGGCCCTGACCAGCATAAGGATTTTGCATCTGTGGAGACATCATCGACCGATTTCCCAAAAAGGACATAGAGTGTTGGGCATGCATTGTATTCGGAGGACTTTGGGAAGGATTACCCCATGCCGGTCCTACGGGGAGAGGCATAGAAGTCTTTCTGGGGTTCCATTGACTGTTGAAAGAATTACCCCAGAACGACATTTTGGAGGAGGGAGTGGATCCTTTTCCTGAATTCCAAGGTCCTGCTATGTGTGCCCCCTGCGCAGGAATAGTACCATGCATAGGAGTAGATTGCCCCAAACTGGGTTGCCCCCAGCCGGGAAAGAGGCTGACAAGAAAGTGTTGTTACCAAACGTCCCATTCCAAGAAAATGGTGTTGAACCTACCAGCATACTGTGCGAAGGGGGTCCCTGACTCCCTGCTCCAAATAAACTAGTGTGTGTAGGCTACCCGACAGACTGTTGATGCGGACCACCAAGCGAAGGGGACGAAGGAGGGATATGACCTCCTGCGTAAGGAAAAGCGTTAAAAGGGACAGGAGTGCCCCCAAGGTGACCTTGCAGAGGAGCGCTAGAGCTCCCTGCCCCCAGACCCAAAGTCTGTAAAGTGGAGTAGGTTAGTACAGGACTTGTTCCCGAACTAGGCATACCGTATGAAAACGGAGGGCCTATCACAGTAGGTGTGAAGGGGGTTGTGGCCTTCGCCATAGATGGGTTCAGTCCACTGTGCGACGTAGTTACGGCCGAGACCATGGTGGCTCAAATCGATGACCGTAAGTTAGGAGATGACTCTCCTGTGGTGGCAACTGTGATGGGAATTGACGAATTCCCAGAAGGAGTAACAACATTTGTTTCCATTGCTATGTGAGGCACTGTCTGGCGTTCATGAAATTGGATTGGTACAATAAACAGTGCCAAGATATCAGTGGTTGGGGTTTCAACTGAGCCAAGAGTGGCTGCTTCAAGGTTCAAAATGGTTGATTCCTCCGGGAGTTGTTCGGGCACAAAGGTTTGTAACCCGGTTGCTTCAAAATACCCTTGTTGGTCTAGCTTCCACCTTAATGGTGGCGAGGGTGGCTCTAGTGTAACCGGCGATAGGCTAAGAAGCCTTCATGACCGACGGAGCTCAAGATCCTCCACTTTGTGAGAATATCCAAGACATGCTAAGGTATTCTAAATGTTCAAAAGTAACACACACTAAAAAAGAAGCCCCTAAGAGATAAGACAAGCAATCACTAAACTATTTGGAAGAACAATTACCACAACCAACACTAGAGAAACTTACCGGTACAAGTGCAACTCAAACATGGAAGCACCCTATGGGTATACTCTGCAAAGCATGGCCCGATGTCTGTCCTAGGTACCGCGGTATACCCCTGCAGTCACCTGTGTATGTCCCTAAAAATATTGGCAACTAGGTTGCCAGCACGCGAACAGTCACCAGGCGGGTACAGTCGAAAGTCGGGTAGACCACAATGAGCAGGGTATCGAGCCCGAAACCTGTCAAGTGTATTGAGAGAAAATGGTCCAGAAGAAAACTGAGGACCTCGAACGGATTCAAGACCCACGAAGCCCCGTGGCAAATGCAAACGACGGAATCCCAAAACAAGCCCTCTATATGTGTTCTCCACTACGATTGGTCCGACTTTGGAGGGGTTATCTCTGCTACCTTTCTTCACACGACCTCATGTTTATCCCCTGTGTTAGAGGGGGGTCCTGGATAACTTTCATGAAACTGGACTTAGACACTCCCTATCTCAGACTCTAATGTTTGGTTTTGAATGGCCTTGAAGAGTTTCCTCTCCAACCTAATCCAAGGCCCTAATCCTGAACTAGTTTGTGCACCCTACAAACATAAAAGTCTAGTAGATTTTAAAATTAGTGTTTTTTTTAAGGCTTTGTCTTACGTCAAGGGGTATGAAGGTGAAAATGATGAGGTGTAAAAGATGAAATAAAAAATGAATGAAAAAGATGGAAACAAAAAATTTTACGAAATGCAAAATTTCAACAACTTTTCAATAAGAAAGGTTTTTAATTTTTTTTTCTCTAAGATTTATTACAACAAACTTAAAGGAATTTCGCTCGACTACGAGCTACTTATTATCTAAGTGAACTACAAAAAAATTACGAAATGAAATACTTTTCCCTAGCTAATGATGCAAAAACACACTCTTCAACCAAAGAAGAAAATGAAAAGAGATTATTTATTTATTTAAGTGTTAGTAAAGCAAAAAAGGGAAAATACCGACAAGCACAAAACCAAGAAAAACAATTCTGGCTTAAAGCGCAGATTGCAAAGAATTAGATTGAAGAATCACACAAAGGAAATTGAACAAACAATGACTCTCACGCTTGTCTAAAAACCATAAAACAAAACTTTTTTTTTTATATTTTTCTGTCAACTTTGAACTAAGAAAAAGCAAGATAAGGGTAAGATGAAGCCTAAGTTACTGACTGTTCCAACATAGATTCAAACACCTAAGAGGAATAATTCTTATCAAAGGAGGGGATGAATGCCCCACCCTAAACAAAAAGTAGCCTGTAAAAGCACGCTACTGTCACTCAAATAGCACACGTGCAAACGCGTGCTGACTAGAGACAGAGAGTGTGTACACACAGGTTGACCTTGTACAGGCCGCGTGTATATCTAAATTCTAAGAAAAAATATGAAAACAGGTAGTCCAGACCAGGAAGAGGCCTCTGGTATTGATAACTAGGATCCCTTGAAGGCTTGGATGCTCTTTCTAACAGAAAAAACAAATAATTCCAGGAAAAATAATAAGGCAAAAAAAAGCAATCTAAGATAGGACTGAAATCAAGCAAGACTTAGACAGGATTCCAGAAAACCCCCCTAAGAATGTGTGATTATGACAGGGAAGAGGAGGACTACCTCCAAGGTTCTATGAACTCCTACACGCTATTGCTATCTCTACAGCTAGCGTTTACACGCAGGCTGGAAGAGTATAGGGCACGGGTACATGCGTTCAGGCCTTTTGCAGGCCACGTGTACCTCTGTGTGTCTCGAAAAATACAGTCAAGCAAAAGTCAAGGAAAGATGGTATGAAAAAACCAGACTCCCTGCTAGCTCACACCTTACAGAAATAAAAGAAAAAGACAAACAAAGAAAAAACAGAAAACCTAGTCTCTAAACTACCCAAAAACTCAAATAAATCTAGGAACCCTAAAGAGTATTCTCCCCAGTATGGTCACCAATTCTGTTGTTGGGAAAAACACCCTACGGACTAGCAAGTTAGGGTATGACGTTGCATGCAGATTTGACTAAATAGAAACTACTTGTTTACCTACATCCCAAGATTTAAACCCCTTTTTCTCAGTAAATGCATGGAAAAGGACCACCTACCTTATTATCGACGTTCGATGTAGATCCTCCGTTGTGCTTGATTACTTGTTTGTGTTGCTCCTTCCAAGGATGACCTGCACTTAAGACAAACAACAACTATGCATGCATGCTACTTCTATACTCGAGGGTTAGAAATCAAACATAAATCAATCAAAATATAGACAATTCATGAATTGGGACGAGAAAATAATTATTTTTATTATGTAAAGTGAATCAACTTACAAAAGCTGAGACCGGCCACCGCTCCTTGAACCTGATCCTGGGCTCCTCTTCTTATTTCCTTCAACTGCTTTGCGTTAAATATCCTTTGGCATGAGGAAAGGCTAAAGGGTTGGGACAATAGATTATGTAAATGGGTAGAGTTTCTTCGCTATATTTTTCCCCCCTCCAAATGGTACCCCTACCCCTTCTTTTATACGCTAGAAGGAGCTAGGGTTTTGGACGAACCCTCGGCCATGCATGGCCGGGAGTTTTAGCTAACTGACCCATAGATTTTTGTTCTGTCAGCAACTTTCCTTTTTTCATGCTTTGTTAGGTACACACGGGTTGTTGTGAGTCATCCAGTGTGTACACGTGTGTAGTAATGGGTTATGGCGCGTGGGCCTTGACACAAGAGGATTTTCAAAGAGTTGTTCAGTAGAGCTTTGGCAAAGAAGGGATATGAGTTGGATTGATTCCAGGTAAGCATGTGTGGTGCAATTTAGGGTTATAACAGTTAGGTATCGATTTCCCTTAATTCGTATCTGTTAGATAACGATGTTGTTATATAGTGGCTCCCTTAAATAGGCAATTATGAAAGACAACAATTGCAGGTGAATTTTAGCGTTTGTAGGTGAATTACAGTAGAGTATTATGGGATTGACAGCATGGTGTTTACGGCTCTGTTGAATGCATTTTCCTTCATCATATATTTAGACAACGATTTTTGCTATGTCGATAGCATGTTGACAACATATTGAGTAGAGATTGAATTGGATTGGCATTTGAATGGAGTGGCTTTGGCTTGGTTTGACAATGAACTTTAAGGAACATAATTATCATTATGGGGACAACAATATCATTTGCTAGACAATCATCTATTATTAATAGATAACATTTTCATATGGTTAATAGACAGCCTTATCATCTATTCTATAGACAACAATAATATATTTGTTAATTAGACAGTCAATGGTATATTTTACACAATAGTTTTTATAGACAGCAATAGTATATTTATATTTTTCTTTACACAACAACATCATACCTTTTTAGACAGCAATGGATGGTTGATAGAATTGTTTTTTTATATAGATACAGTAACATGAATTAATATCCCCCAGGAGAACACTAAATTGACAACTATCTTATTTAATAGAGAGCATTGATATGTCTGCGATTTGATAGGTATTAATGGATAGAGATTGGGTTATGATTTATGGATAATGTTTTTTTTTTGAAATGTAATTACCACCACAGATATTAATGGACCAAAATAATATTATGGGACAACATTACCACTGTTAGATTTAATAGTTCACATTATGGTCACTTTAAGGTCACATTTATAATAATAGTAACATCTATAATAATTCACTCTCGCGCACTTAGACATCATGCTTAACAAATAATGGTTTTTGGTTGTTGGCAAAGTCGTTTAATAGCTTGCGAAATTTTCATTGAGTGAGGTCATATTGCGTCTTGTTGACTTGTTTCTTGGGTGTGTGAGTACAATCTCCTCGTCAGTTATTTCAGTCTCCTAGCATGTTGAATTTTTCTTAAGTCTTTGGTCCAGATAGGTTATGTTGCACCAAGGTTATCATCACGCCTATCACCTGGTGATGGCATGATCCCTGATGAGGGAATCATTGTGCACCCTATTGGATGGAGGTGAATGATAACTTGGCTAGATTCTATGCTTCCCATTGTGGGCATTCATTCATTGTAGTTTATGTTGGTGCTTGGGTTGTAACACCTTCATGCGTTTGGTTTTGTGTGCCATAGAGGTTTCTAGTTACCGGTCGTCGAGGTCGTTGTGTCAGGATTGTGGATGTTGTCCTTTATTTGGTAGGCATTGTCTTTCTTATGTCGGGAAGGTAGTCGTTTGTATTGTCCCTTGTGTGACATGTTCGTCCGATTGCATGATGTGCTAATGTGTGTGGTCGTTGGTTGTCTGTTGCCTAAATGTGTAAGTTGTGTTCATCATCAAGTTTTGTTGATTACTTGTTGTGCTTGATTGCCTTCCTGCTAAAAATAAATAAATAAAATGTGTCACTTGTAGTCGTAATGATGCGGGCGTTACATATGGTATCAGAGTAGGTTCAACCCTACGACTGTGGATTTCCATGCTTTCCACTGGAGTAAACCCTTGAGTCTTAACCTAGCTCTAATTAAAAATTTAACCTTCCCATGCAATAAGCACGGTTAGATGACTTTGTAGAGATTCACGACATGGTGCCAGGGGAGGGGGCGTGACTCCTCCAGTAGCATCCACGCCTGAGGGATCTAACCCCCAGGGAGACAAACAGGTTGTCGGGTAGGAACAGAGAGTTTTGGGTGATGTGGTTGGGTGGATGGGGTCCTTTCAGCAGATGTTTGAGGCACTGATCAGTTGTTTGGACAGAAATGAAGCCAGGGCGCCTATACCCCTGATGGTCCAAAACGCGCCCTGCCAGTATCATTAGTATTCATTGTGAACTCGAGCAGGTCAAATTTCCCAAGTTCTTTGGTGCCCCGAACAACACATCTATTGAGGCATGGTGGGATAATATGGCGATGTTCTTTGTGCATCACAAATAAACTTCCAACACGAAGGTCTACATGGCAGTCTTCAACTGAAGGGGAGTGCTCTTCTACAGTGGAAGATGCTCCTACCGCATTTGAACATGGTCGTTGAAGACGTGTCATGGGAATTGTTCGAGGAACGGTTCCAGGAGAGGTATCTTTCTGAGGAGTTCATTGAGCGTCAACTCAATGAGTTCAATGCCTTATGATAGGGTGGCCGCACAATGCCCGAGTATGAGGCCCATTTTTGGAGCTTCTTCGGTATGCTCCACACCAAATTACCAAGAAAATTAAGGTCAATGAGATCGTGTTGGGCCTTAATGTTAGAATTTAGATTCTACTTCGGGTACCAAGAATACTGGACTGAATAAAGTGTGTTGGATGGTGGGGAGCCACATTACTAGCATGACTCCCCAGAGGAGATTACTAGAGCATCTAGATCAGTTGGACCCACTACCGTTGGATATTTGGGCAAGGCCCATCAGATTCATGATGTGGTGAATTAATTCCAGGCAAAGCACTAGTCGACTATGCTCAAGATGCCAGGTATCGTCGCTGACTAGAACCTTATTATTTTGATATATCCAGGTGCTATAGAGAGTTTCATTTCTGGTGCAGCGCAAAAAATATTTAAGGTAAAGGTAGTCGAACTGGATGAATTCAGCTTTGTAGAATTGTCTTCTGAGCCAAATAGAAGGTTGGTAGGAAGGTTACGGGATGTAGCCTTAACCTGGGAGATTTTGTCACCAGGTCAAACATGTACGTCACGATCTTAGGATATTATGACGTTGTGATTGGTATGGACTGGTTGGAATCACTTGAGATGATACTCAACTGTAATAAGGAAAAGTTGAGCTTGGTCGAAGATGAGGGATAGAGACACGTGATTGTAGGTGAGAACAAGGGAGTTTCCCTGAGGTTCATCTCTTCCTTGCAACTACGAAAGAGCATGTGCAAGGGATGTAAGCTTTATGTGATCCTTGTGTTAAAGGAGAAGGGAGTAGCAGAAGGTATAGCACACCTTCCATTGGTGAGAGAGCTTGCAGACATCTTCCCTAAGGAGTTACCTGGGATTCCGCCAGAGAGGGATTCGGAATTTACCATTAGACCTAAAACTGGGGATTGAGTTGATGGAAAGAACACCTTATCCGATGTTGACTCTGGAGTTACAAGATTTGAAAATGAAACTGAAGGAGTGGTTGGACCTGGGACTTATATGTCCTAGTGTGTCACTATGGGGTGTTCCCATTATTGTCATTTGAAAGAAGGATGGATCATGGAGACTCTGTATTGACTTTTGTCAATTGAACAAAGAAATGATCAAGAGTCAGTACACGTTTCCAAGGAATGATGATATGTTCGATTGGATGAAAGGCACAATGGTGTTTTCAAAGATCGACTTGAGATTAGGGTATCACCATTTATGGATCAAGGAGGAGGACATCCCTAAGACCACCTTTAAGATGAGGTTTGGACATTACGAGTTTACAGTTTTACCATGGGACTGACAAACGTCCTAGGGGTATTTATGAGTTCGATGAATGGGGTGTTCCATGAATACTTGGACAAGATAGTTCTTTCGAATTCGTCGCATAGGTTTTTGATATTCGACGTTTCAGACCAAACCAGTGTGGTCCATCATCAGGAAAACCAGTGTGGAACACACTGGTTTGGTCTGAAATGTCGAATATCAAAAACCTATGTGATGAATCCGAAAGAACTATCTGATCAAAACAATGGTCGCAAAACTCTTAGAACAGAAATACTTGGACAATATCGTCCAAGTATTCATTGACGATGGAGGAGCATGACGAATACTTGCACTTGGTACTACAGTGTTTGCAAGAGAAAAATTTTCTTGGGAATTTGTCGAAATGCTCATTTTATTAATCAAATATTCACTACTTAGGGTAGGTGAATCCGGTGAAGGTATCTCCATGGATCCAGCAAAGGTCGAGGATATTATGGAATGGCCTACACTGACGAATATCCTAAAAGTGCATAGCTTCATGGGTTTAGTGGGATACTATCAACGGTTCGTCCAGGGTTTTTCAAAGATAGAAAATGTGACTATTGAATTGCAGAAGAAGAACAAGAAGTTTGTTTGGACCGAGAAATGCGTGGAGGCATTTCGAAGGCTCAAGGAGTTGTTGACAAAAACACCATTGCTAAAGGTCCCTAACATGGATGCAAACTTCTTGGTATGCACTGACGCATCCAAGGAAGGATTAGGCGGAGTCTTAGGGATATCAACGTTTGTAGGTGAATTACAATAGAGTATTATGGGATTGACAACATGGTGTTTACCACTGTGTTGACTGTGTTTTCCTTCATCATATATTTAGACATCGATTTTTGGTATGTCGATAGCATGTTGACAACATATTGAGTAGCGATTGAATTGGATTGGCATTTGAATGGAGTGGCTTGGGCATGGTTTGAAAATGAACTTTAAAGGACAGAATTATCATTGAGGGGACAACAATATAATTTTCTAGACATTTATATAATAATAGATAGCATTTTCATATGGTTAATAGAGAGCCTTATCATTTATTCTATAGACATCAATAATATATTTTTTAATTAGACAGTCAATGGTATAATTTACACAGTAATTTTTATAGACATCAATAGTATGTTTATATTTTTCTTTACACAACGACATCATACCTTTTTAGACAACAATGGATGGTTGATAGAATTTTTTTATATATAAATATAGTAACACAAATTAGTAGCCCCTAGGAGAACACTAAATTGACAACTATCTTATTTAATAGACAACGTTGATATGTATGTGATTTGATAGGTATTAATGGATAGTGATTGGGTTATGATTTATGGATAGAGTTGTGTTTTTTAAATGTAATTACCACTATGGATATTAATGGACCAAAATAATATTATGGGACAATATTACCACTATTAGATTTACTAGTTCACATTATGGTCACTTTAAGGTCACATTTATAATAATAGTAACATCTATAATAATTCGCTCCTTCGAACTTAGACATCATGCTTAACGAATAATGGTTTTTGGTTGTTGGAAAAGTCATTTAATAGCTTGCAAAATTTTAATTGAGTGAGGTCATCTTGCATCGTGCTGACTTGTTGCTTGGGTGTGTGGGTACAGTCTCCTCATCAGTTATTTCAATATCCTAGTGAGTTGGACTTTTCTTGAGTCTTTGGTCCAGATAGGTTATGTTGCGCCAGGGTTATTGTCATGCCTATCACCTGGTGACGACATGATTCTCTATGAGCGAATCATTGCATGCCATAATGGATGGAGGCGACTGATAACTTGACCAGATTATGTGCTTCCCATTGTGGGCATTCATTTGTTGTAGTTTATGTTGGTGCTTGGGTTGTAACGCCTTCATGTGTTTGATTTTGCGCCCCATAGAGGTTTCTAGTTACTGGTCATTGAGGTTGTTGTGTCAGGATTGTGGATGTTGTCCTTTAGTTGGTAGTCATTTTCTTACTTATGTCAGGAGGTTAGTCATTTGTATTGTCCCTTGTGTCACATTTTTTTCTGATTGCATGATGTGATAATGTGCATGGTTGTTGGTTGTCTATTTCATGTATGTGTAAGTTTTTTTCGTCGTCAATTTGTGTTGATTACTTGTTGTCTTTGATTTCCTTCCTACTGAAAAAAAATAAAATTGTGTCACTTGTTGTCGTAAGGGTGGGGACATTACATATGGTATCAGAGAGGGTTCAACCCTACGACTATTGATCGCCATGCTTTCCACTGTAGTAAACCCTTGAGTATTAACCTAGCACTAATTAAAACTTTATCTTGCCCATGTGATAATAATGGTTATATGACACCGTAGAGTTTCACGACGTGGTGCTAGGGGAGGAGGCGCAACGTCTCCGGTAGCATCCATGCCCGAGGCGTCTAACCCCTAGGGAGATGAACAGGTTTTTGGGTAGGAACAAAGCACTATGGGTGATGTGGTTGGGCTGATGAGGTCCTTTCAGCGAATGTCTGAGGCATTGATCAACCATTTGGACAAAAATGAGGCCAGGGCACTTGTACCTCTGAGGGTCCATAATGCACCCAGCCAATACCATTAGTATTCACTGCAAACTCAAGAAGGTCAAATTTCCCGAGTTCTTTGGTTCCCCAGATGGTGCAGCCATCGAGGCATGGTGGGAGAATATGGTGATGTTCTTTGTGCTTCATGAATAAAATTCCAACATGAAGGTCCACGTGGAGGTCTTCAACTGAGGGGGAGCACTCTTCTACGGTGGAATATCCTCTTGTCACATTTGAACATGGTCATCGAAGACATGTCATGGAAACTTTGCAAGGAACGGTTCCAGGAGAGGTATATTTCTGAGGAGTTCATTGAGCATCAGCTCAACGGGTTCAATGCCTTATGACAGGGTGGTCGCACGATGCCTGAATACGAGGCCCATTTTTGGAGCTTCTTCGGTATGCTCCTCACCAAATTACCAAGAAACTTAAGGTCAACGAGTTTGTGTTGGGACTTAATGTTAGAATTCAGATTCTACTTTGGGTACCAGGAATACTGGACTGAAGAAAGTGTGTTGTATGGTGGGGAGCCACATTACCAGCATGACTGCCCAAAGGAGAGGACTAGATCATCTGGATCAGTCGAACCCACTACCATGGGAGATTTAGGCAAGGCCCATCGGATTCATGCAACGGTGAATAACCACTAGGCAGAGCACCATTCGACTATGCTCGAGATGCTAGGTACCGTCGCTAACCAGACCCTTAGTATTTTGATAGATCCAGGTGCTACAGAGAGTTTCATTTATGGTGCAACACTAAAAATAATTAATTTAAAGGCAATCGAATTGGATGAATTCAACTTTGTAGAATTGGCTTCTGAGCCAAACAAAAGGTTGGTAGGAAGGTTATGGGTTGTAGCCTTAACCTAGGATATTTTTTCACCAGGGCCAACCTATACGTCACGATATTAGGATCCTATGACACCGTAATCGGTATGGACTGGTTGGAATCGCTTGAGGCGATACTCAACTGTAATACAAAATGATTGAGCTTGGTCAATGATGAGGGATAGAGACGGGTGATTGTAGGTCGGAACCAGGGAGTTTCCCTGAGGTTCATCTCTTCCTTACAACTACGGAAGAGCATGCGCAAGGGATGTAATATTTATGTGATCCTTGCGTTAAACAATAAGGGAGTAGCGGAAGGTCTAGCACACCTTCTGGTGGTGAGAGAGGTTTTGCACATCTTCCCTGAGGAGTTACCTATGATTCCGCCAAATAGGGATTTGGAATTTACCATAGACCTAAAGCTGGGGACTGAGCTGATGGAAAGAATGCCTTATCGGATGTCGACTCCGGAGTTATAGGATTTGAAAATGCAACTGAAGGATTTGTTGGACCTGGGACTTATATGGCCCAGTGTGTCACCGTGGGATGCACCTGTTATTTTCATTCAAAAGAAGGATGGGTTGTGGAGACTCTGCATTGACTATCATCAATTGAACAAAGAAACGATCAAGAGTCAATACCCATTGCCAAGAGGTGATGATCTATTCGATCATATGAAAGGGGAGATGGTGTTTTCAAAGATCGAATTGTGATCAGGGTATCACCAATTGTGGATCAATGAGGGGGACTGACAAACACCCCAGGGGTATTTATGAGTTCGATGAACGGGGTGTTCCATGACTACTTTGACAAGTTTGTCCAAGTATTCATTGGTGATATTTTTATTTACTCTCAGATGATGGAGGAACATGACAAACACTTGCGCTTGGTACTACAGTGTTTGCAAGAGAACAAATTGTTTGGGAATTTTCCTAAATGCTCGTTTTATCAATCAAAGATTCACTACTTAGGGTTAGTCATCTCTGGTGAAGGTATTATCGTGGATCCAAAAAAGTTTGAGGCTATTATGGAATGGCCTACATTGATGAATGTCCTGAAAGTGCATAGCTTCATGGGTTTAGTGGGACACTATCGATGGTTCATTGAGGGTTTTTCAAAGATAGCAAATCTGATCACAGAATTGCAGAAAAAGAACAAGAATTTTTTTTGGACCGAGAAATGCACAGAGGCATTTTGGAGGCTCAAGGAGTTTTTGACGACAACACCATTGCTAAAGGTCCCTCACATGGACATGGAGTTCTTGGTATGCACTGACGCATCCAAGGAAGGCTTAGGCAGAGTCTTGATGCAAGACGGTCAAGTGATCGCTTACATATTGAGAAAGTTGAGAAGGCATGAGGAGAACCATGTGATGCAGGATTGGAGTTGTTAGCCATTGTTTATGACTTGAGATTTTGGAGACACTACCTTATTGGATGAAATTTCGAACTAAAAATGGATCACTATGGATTACAACACATCTTTACGTAAAGCAGCTTGAACACAGGACAACGACGTTGGTCGGAATTACTTAGCGAATATGATTTCAAGATTACTTACATAAAATAGACAATGAAATGAGTGGCAGATGCATTGAGTCAGAGACCACACATATTTTCGATGTTTCCTCTTCAGATGAATCTATGTGAAAATATTCTACCCTTACAGCGTGACGATGACTGGTACAAAGAGGTCATGGATTTTACTGTACAAAATACCATGATGGTACCAATATTGAAGGATTTGCGTTGGACGATGATGGATTCTTGAGATTTAAAATTCAGATTTAAGTACCACCAAACAACGATTTGAGGAGTTTGATCCTAAACGAGGCTCACAAATATGTGTACATGGCTCACCAGGGACTGACTAAGATGACAAAATACCTTAAACCCTTATTCTTCTGGAGAGGAATGAAGGCAAACATAGTCAACTACGTGGAAAGATGTCTAGAATGTCAGTAAGTAAAGGCTGAATATAGACATCCAACAGGATTACTACAGCCACACGCGATTCCAGAATCGAAATGGGAGGCCATTTTGATGGATTTCGTTGTTGGATTTCCACTGACGGCAAGGAGACATGACTCGATTTTTGTGGTAGTTGACACTCTGACAAAGAGTGCTTATTTTATTCCTGTGCGTATGACATATTAGGCACCTAACATAGATAGATATTTCATCAGCGAGATTGTGAGGCTACATGGCATGCCTAAGAGGATTATATCTGATACAGGATCGGTGTTTACAGGACGATTTTGGACTAGTTTCCAAGAGGCCTTGGGAACCCAACTTAACTTTAGTACCATGTATGACCCGAAGATAGATGGGTAGATCGAATGAAAAAAAAAAATCCTAGAGGACATGTTGCATATGTACGTTATGGACCAACCGAAGCCTTAGGAAGAGTTCTTTCCACTGGTAGAATTTGTGTATAACGAAAGTTGTCAAAGCACCATTAAGATGGCACCTTTCAAGTTTCTTTATGGGCGACCGTGTCAGACGCCTTGAGTTGGAATTAGCTTGAGGATAGGGTCATGGTGGGACCGTAAGCAATCCAATAAATGGAAGATCAAATGCCAACATTAATACAAAGGATAAAGGAAGCACAGGATAGGCAGAAGAGTTATCTATATGTGCATCGTGTCGATCATAGTTTTGATGTTGGCGATCGAGTATTCTTGTGGGTGAAACCGTATAAGATATCGATCTAGTTTGGAAAGTGTGATAAACTATCTCCTAGGTTCATGGGATCCTATGAGATTGTGGAAAAGAGAGGGTCGTGGCCTATTGACTAGACTTGTCTGATCCTTGAGGTGTATGCATGAGGGAGAGGTGTGGACAATGGCCCTGCCACATCCTGCTATCACTCCTATCGTTTCTTGAACTGTAGGTTAACGATTACCTAGTTTGAGAAGACCCACGATGTTGTGAGGGAGGACTATGACAATCACTCACGATGATTCTAAGGGGTACGCAATAAGGTAGGGGCCTTATTTCTTAGAGGCCCTTAGTCTCCCACAAGATAACCTAGTGGAGTATTGACTCCAGTGGTTTTTGATATCTACCAAGTCATTCAAGAGACGAGTGGCACCCTTGGAGCACGTAGTGTGTCCTGAAAGGCACATCGTGCAAGGAAAATGGAAAGAGGCAAGTGGTACCCTTGGAGCATGTAGTGCGTCCTGAAGGGCACGTCACACAAGGAAAATGGAAAAAGGGAAAGTGGCACCCTTGGAGAACCTAGTGCATCTTGAAGGGCACATCGTGATTTCAATGGGTAAGTGAATAAACCTAGTCGACCTAAAAATGAATGATGTGATAAGTAAGATTTAAAAATAATTTCCCTAATAAAAATGTTGCCCAACCTAGTGAAATTAAAATCTAGGTCTAAGTAACACATGTGGTCAAAATTAATAATCATAATTAAACATGTAACAAGAAGGGGGTAAGAAATTCAATTAAATTATTAAAATCAAATTACAATGGGGGATTAAAAATTTAAAAGGCAAATGATTGTTTTATCTACATATGTTAATTTAATTTTTAAATAAAAAGAAAAATGGGTAAATGGTTTTTTTTCTACACTTGCTAATTTAAGTTTTAGTTAAAAAGGGAAAAGAGAGAAACTTAAAAGAAATAGGAACTAAAGGAAAAAGGGGAAACATAAAGAAAAAGGGAAACGTAAGGAAAAAGTTGAATGTCTAACTTAGTAAGGTATCTTGCCTTTAGGAACTTTCTAATTATGAAATCAACTAGGAATTTAGTAAAGGCGTAAGTCATTTAAGATGTGTAAGGGAATATTGGGACACCAAGGAACATTTTTAGGAATGTTTTTTGGTGGGTGAGGGAAATAGAAATAATTAAATAATTAATGAAATTAATTTCTAGAGAAACTAGGGGGATGGGTGACATGTGTACGGAGGAGGTTTTTCTGATTAAATTAATGAAAAATAAATTAAATGGGAATTTGCGAAAGAAATCACTTAAAAACTCTATAAAAAGGATGAAGGAGGAGGAGTATGGATCTCATATTTATGCGTAACGTTACACTGCTTAATTTTTGTCTTGGCTGAACTTATCTTGTGGGAGTTGGGATACCCAGCTCGGGTAACGAGTGGTAGCTTGACCTTGTGAGGTGAGCTAGGTGCTAGTTGTTCTCTGATGTAGTGTGTGTGGACCTTTTGTGGCTCGGGGGGCTTAGGGGGAAGAAGAGTACCCCTTGCATTGGTTGGGAGGTACCAGTAAGGTCACATCGGTCGGCAAGTGGGAGTTGGATGGAGCACGTGCAAGACAATGACTCGGAGCTGTCGCATTTGGCTACAATATGCATGCATTTATTTTTGAATGGTAGCTTAATATTGTTCATGCTCTTTCATTACTATACTTCTTTGTGTAAATATTATTTTTTACTCAACATTTTATAATCAATGAACTTAAAGTCATCCCATCCTTACGCTTGCTGCATTTTGAATTGATTACCTTGGTGAACCCAACCCTGATTGCTATGACTTTTATGTGTTTGTTTTATTGGTTATTATGAAGAGATTATGTTGTATCTTTTGCCCTTATTCCTAGGTCATCAGTCCATGCCTGAGCAGTCATCCAGAAGCCAAATCAACAGTCATCACTTTGATGTTTAAATACCTATAGATTCTAATTCCCTTCTTTTATGTGCACGGATGATGAGTGAAGGATAATTTTGCCCAGTTGTCTACCCCTTACTTACCTCTGTGTTTGATTGTGTAAACTCTAAAAACCCCTGTGTTTCCTTGAAATATTATCCCTACATTTCTTGATTGATTATCTCTACATGTTCTTGAAGGATCAATTCTGTGTTTTCTTTTTGGGTAAAATCTTTGCGTTGAATGAACATCTCTGCATTGGACTGAGAATAATGTTGGATAATTAATCTGGATTAATTAATCTTGAAGGATTAATCTCTAAAGAATTTGCTTTTCTTTTTAAATTTGTTTGTCCAATTCATTTTACCCATTTCATTTTTTCCCAATTTGTTTTACCCAGTAATATTAATAGACAGCAAGTTTGTACATATGATCAACAACGAATTTATAGCTACGTTGTGACTACGTATTTGATTGGTTTGTAGTTGATGTGTTGTATGTTGTGCATTGAAACGATTTTTGAATATCCTAATTAACTCAAAGTTACCATAGTTACACAACGATATTATGGATCAACGTTATACATTGATAGTTGTACTTTGGTAGTTATAGTATTTATACTTACGTAGCATTATCATTGATAGTTATGGATCATATAGTTAGATAGCATTATCATAGATTTTATTAGACAACAATGTTGAAGCGATTTTTGATAGCATTGTTGATTTTATCAGATAGGCTATTGTTGATAGTGATTTTATTAGACAACAATTTATAGATATATAAACAATGATTTTTAAATCATAATGAATGATAGCATTTATACAAACAACGATTTTAAGTCTTGATCACATGTGGACTTTTATTGAATAGTGATTTAGTTTTATGAATAGCCATATCTGGATAGAAATATCATGGACAACAAATTAATATTGCTAACAGTAAATGTTATTTATTCCTTGTGTGGGTTAATTTCATAGAGTTTAAATTCCACTGAATGTATTGAAATGTGTAGAGTTTAATTTATACAGCGTTGTTATATTGTATTCCAGCGATTTAAATATATTGTAAGACAACGATTTACTTTGTATGTTAGTGATTTTATATGGTATGCCAACAATTTAAATATGACATCGATATATATTATATGATAGCGAATTTTTACACAACAATATATATATATATATATATATATATATATATATATATATATATATATTATACAACAATATCATGCATTTAGACAACCATAATATATACAACAATTTATATATATGTGAGTTATAGATAGAGAATATAGAGTTAGTTTGTGTTAATTACTTTTAATGGATGGCTAGATTATAGACAACCACTCCCTTCTATTGGACAACTCTATCCAAGCTTAGACAACCACGCATAGTTAGGTAGTGATTTCCCTTAATTCTTATATGTTAGATAATGATGTTGTTAGATAACGACTCCCTTAAATAGGCAATTATGAAAGACAATGGTTGCAGGTGAATGTCAGTGTTTGTAGGTGAATTACAGTAGAGTATTATGCAGGGATTGACAGTGTGGTGTTTACCGTTGTGTTGACTGCATTTTCCTTCATCATATATTTAGACAATGATTTTTGGTATGTCGATAGCATGTTGACAACATATTGAGTAGTGATTGAATTGGATTGGCATTTGAATGGAGTGGCTTTGGCATGGTTTGACAATGAAATTTAAGGGACAAAATTATCATTATGGGGACAACAATATCATTTGCTAGACAGTCATCTAATAATAGATAGCATTTTCATATTGTTAATAGACAACCTTATCATATATCCTATAGACAACAATAATATACTTGTTAATTAGACAGTCAATGGTATATTTTACACAGTAGTTTTTATAGACAACAATAGTATATTTATATTTTTCTTTACACAGCGAAATCATACCTTTTTAGACAACAATGGATGGTTGATAGCATTTTTTTTTTTTATATTACAGTAACACAAATTAATAGCCCCTGGGTGAACACTAAATTGACAATTATCTTATTTAATAGACATCGTTGACATGTCTGTGATTTGAGAGGTATCAATGGATAGCAATTGGGTTATGATTTATGGATAGCGTCGTGTTTTTGAAATGTAATTACCACCACGGATATTAATGGACCAAAATAATATTATGGGATAGCATTACCACTGTTAGATTTAATAGTTCACATTATGATCACTTTAAGGTCACATTTATAAGAATAGTAACATCTATAATAATTCACTCCTTCAGACTTAGACATCATTCTTAACAAATAATGGTTTTTGGTTGTTGGCAAAGTCGTTTAATAGCTTGCAAAATTTTAATTGAGTGAGGTCATATTGTGTCTTATCGACTTGTTTCTTGTGTGTGTGGGTATAGTCTCCTCATCAGTTATTTTGGTCTCCTAGCGCATTGGATTTTTCTTGAGTCTTTGGTCCAGATAGGTTATGTTGCGCCAGGGTTATTGTCATGCCTATCACCTGGTGACGACATGATTCCTGATGAGGGAATCATTGCATGAACTAATGTATGGAAGCAAATGATAACTTGGCTGGAGTTTGTGCTTCCCATTGTGGGCATTCATTCGTTGTAGTTTATATTAGTGCTTGGGTTGTAATTCCTTCATGTGTTTTGTTTTGCGCACCATAGATTTTTCTAGTTACTGGTCGTCGAGGTCGTTGTGTCGGGATTGTGGATGTTGTCCTTTAGCTGGTAGGTGTTTTCTTTCTTATGTCGGGCATGTGGTGTTTTGTGTTGTCCCTTGTGTCACATGTTTGTCTGATTGCATGATATGATAATGTGTGGGGTTGTTGGTTTTATTTTTCCTGAATGCATACGTTTTGTTCATCGTCAAGTTGTGTTGATTACTTGTTGTCCTTGATTTTCTTCCCACTATTAAATAAATAAATAAATGTGTCGCTTGTAGTCATAATGACAGGGGCGTTACAATTTGGAAGCCAACATAGCAGCACATAAGGAAGAAGCAGAAATAAGAGAGAATATATTGGAAGATCATCTTAAGGAAATAACTAACGATCTAAACCAGCTTGAGGCAAAGTTTGGTCAAGAAGAGAAAGGAATTGAAGAAGAAATAATCACATTAAAAATTCATCTTGAAGAAGCAAAAAGAACAGAAGAAGTCATGAAGTCTCAGATAATGAAGAAAGAAGAAGAGGTTGAGAAGCTTGAAGAAGAAGTTGTCACATTGAGAAGTAAAATCATCAAGATCAACAAGAACGTTGAAGAGACAAAAACATCCACATCATTTATAGAGAATGAAGAGAAGCACTCAAGGTTGCTAGAAAAGAAGAATGAAGAAAATAGAAAGAGTTATGTAGAAGTACTCAAAGGAAGGAATCATGGTCAACTAGAATATAAGAAAACTATTGAATATACATCTTCAAGAAGACCATTCATGTTCAAGCCACAAATAAGCTTCAATCATGATCATGATCAGTCAAGGAAGAAATTCAGAAGGACTACACCACAAAGATGATCATTCACTCCCAGGTATGCAAATTTCTTTTATGGTCATTGTTTTCATTGTACTAATTTTGGACACAAGGTTGTAGATTGCAGGAATTATAAAAGAAATGTTCAAGCAATAAATGCATATGTGACCCCACGTAACATTTAATGTTAAAAATGTCATAACTATGGACACATAGCTAGTGATTGTAGAATCATGATCGATACTTCCATGAAAGAGAACATTGATATCATATATAAGAAAGTATGGATAAGAAAACAGGAAGAATAGGTGAACATAGAACAGGTACCAAAGATAGCAAGATTGGCAATAAAACGATATGAAGAAAATTCTACAGAGAAAAATAAAGATGTCAAATATAGAAAGGTTTGGAAAATAACTGAAAGAAAATAAGGACAAATAAATAAGGAACAGGTTCAAGAGATTGTACTTCCAGGAATTGTAGTGAATGATGAATCCACAGATAGAAAGAAAGAATTCATATCTCAGAGAGATGATGAATCTACCAATGAAGATGGTGATGAATCTACCAATGAAGATGATGATGAATACACATCAGAGCAGGAATTGTTCTGAGCCATCCAAATTAGAGAATCCCAGGTAATATGAATATTAGACAGGGGGAGTCTATGCGATAGACGTGGTAGACCAAAGAACCATCCTTCGAGAAGCTTGAAGAGTTTGAGAAGATAGATCTAGAGCAGTTAGTTAGCAGAAGTACAGTTTAATAGATTAATCAAGACTTCATGATAATATAGTGATAAATGGGTCAACATTATGGATAGTTGCGCAAGTAGAGTCTTGACAATATGGACAAATATGGATTCGTAAGAACACTTAGTAGTTTTTGACAGATATATGACAGTGGATGAGAGCATGGATTCATAGATTGGTTGAGAGAGTGATTCAGAGACAAAGGAAAATTATCATAATGGATGATAATTACACCGAAAATGGCTCGAACAATGCTAATGGATTCCAAATTGACATATAGTTTTTGGACACATATAGTGCATACAACAGTTCACATTCAAAATAGATTAATGCTCAGAAACAACAATGACAAAAATCCCTACGAACTATGGAAAGGAAGCACATACAACAACCTCTACATCAGGCCAGAAATTTGCAAAGGATATGAAAAATGAATTTGAAATGTCATTACATGGAGAACTATCCTTCTTTCTCGGTCTTCAGATATTTCAAAGAAACCAAGGAATTTTTATTTCTCAAACTAAGTATATCAGAGAAATGCTAAAGAGGTTCGGAATGGAAGATTGAAAACTAGTTACCACTCCTATGCAAACCAGTTGCAAGTTGAGAAAATTTGATGGTTCAAAGTCTACAGACCAGAGGCAATACAAGTCAATTATTGGTAGCTTACTATATGTGAAAACATCTAGACTAGATGTAATGCAGGCAGTTGGACAGGTGGCATGATTTCAATCAGAACCAAAGGAATCACATGTATTAGCAGTAAAGAAGATTTTCAGATATCTCAAAGGAACATAAGAGCTTGGATTATGGTATCCCAAAGGAAAGGATATATCACTTATTGCCTACATAGATGTAGATTGGGCAGGTTGCATTGATGACCGATGAAGCACCAGTGGATCATCGTTCTACTTGGGTGAGTGTTTAGTGTCATGGCTAAGCAAGAAACAATCATCAATATCCTTATCTACAACCAAGGCAGAGTATATTGCAGCAACATGATGTTGTACACAGGTTCTATGGATGAAACAAACTCTAACAGATATACAGGTTGAGTGTGATGATCCCCTTCCAATTTATTGTGATAATACAAGCGCCGTCAGTATCTCAAAGAACCTAGTGATGCACTCCAAGACGAAGCACATTCCAATCAAGTATCACTTTATATGGGAACAGGTTACAGAGAAGAACATCAGAGTTGAATATGTGGTCACAAAAGAACAAGCGGCAAACATCTTTACAAAACCTCTTCCACAGGGAGCCTTTGAGTATCTACACCAAAGACTCGGAGTAATTTCTAATCCAAAATGAATGCTTTTAAATGATTATCTTATATGTCTTAGATTTACACAAGGAAGCACCATAAAGAGGATAGTTCAGGTTGGAAGATCAGTTTTAGGAAGAGTTCAGTCAGGGGGAGTATCCCCAAGGACAGTTCAGTTAGGGGGAGCAACCCCAGATGGAAAGATACATTTTCCATTGATGACAAAGGGGGATAGATTTATCAGATGCAAAGGTAAAGGTAAAGGGGGAGCATGAGTGATATGACTTCAGTATTGTATCATAGTGTTGACATCAATTACAAAGGGGGATATTGTTGATTATTTGGGCCGGTTTTCATTGATGTCAACCCTTGATGAAAGTCTGGTAGAAAATTCCGGTAGAACAAATGTTTGGGTAATGGAACCAAGTTTGTTGGATGGATAATTGTATGAGTTTTGATATATTTTTAGGTAATACTATTCCATATGGATAGTACATGTCATGCCATTTCCGGTGGTATGTGGAAAGTTACATAACTCCTTACGGCTAGAGAATTATGGCCATGTGAAGTTGGAGAAAGGTTTGGGTAATGGAAACAAGTTTGTTTGATGGATAATGGTATGAGTTTTGATATATTTGCAGGTAAGAATATTCTAGATGGATAGTACATGTCATGCCATATCCGGTGGTATGTGGAACATCACATAACTCCTCACAGTTAGAGATTTATGACCATGTGAAGTTAGAGAACCCTCATGAATCATCTAGAAGCCCCAAAAGGTCAAAGTAGTCGAAGTGTTTGGAAAGAATAAATTATTTAAATAATAAAGTGAAGTGATGAGTGTACTATAAGTCAAAGAGAATGCAAAAGAAATTATTTAAATAATAAAGTTAATGGAGAACTTACTAATTATGGAAAGTGGTTAATTTAAGTGGACAAGTGGTTATAAGTGGGTTAACCCTAAAATAAGGAAAGTGGGTTAAGATGGTTAAAATATAACCCCATGAGGATGCTACATGAAAGTAAAAATAAGAGGCAAGGATTTCTCATTTAAATACACTTGAACCTATTGAATATCATTGAATATCTATTTTTTGAAAGGTTATTTGGGAAGTGTTGGCCCTCGACCAAGTTTTGAGGAAACATTGGTCCTATTTAACCACTTTTGGGACTTCGACAGGCTGGTCGAAGATGGAGCACCCATGCAGAGCTAAGATCGTGGGATATCGCTTGTTTTGCGAGCTTATGGACCCAGCAAGGGTTTATGTAATGGGTTATGGGATGTCGGCCCATGGGTTTACCCATGTTTAGGCCTCTTTATAAATGTATAAATAAGTAGCTAAGCGATGTAAGAACGAATACTTGTAATTGGATTCATGCATGACTGCTAGTGTCTATGTGCATAATAGGTTAATGTTGGCTTAGTGAAAGAAGTTGTAAGTGTTTTGTGCAGACAGACTATTTAAGGCTTTGTGCTAATAAGGAGTTGGCTATGTGCCTTGACCTAATTTTGGGACGGAGGATCTAGCGTGTTGTGCGTAGATCTCCTGTCCTCTGTGGAGTTGGGCTCTATGACTCTGTGCACAAGAGCAGATGAATGTAAGGATATTTGATACTAATAAAGAATAATAATAAGTTGGTGGACGTAGCCCCAAACTGGGGTGAACCACGTATGTCATTTGTTCGATGTGCTTTGTGCAATGTTGTGGATGTTATCTATGATGTTTATCTGTTAGTGTGTTGATCCTAGTATATGATAGATAGATAGATGCATGCTTAGTTCTCTATCAATGGTAGATGAATGCTAGATCTGAGCTAATTCTATGTGCTAAGTAGTTGAAAGTACTTGATCTTCATTGTTACTACATTGATCTGTAATAAGGGTTTATTCTGCGATGTGAATGAGATTCAAGAACTAATGCATATTGTTGTCTAATTTTTTTGTTAAGTATTGTAATCACATATCTTTGTCCCAACCTAGTTGTCGACAAATGAGTCCTGAAACCCCCCCTGCCTCTACCTCGGGTGAGACTTCATCTTATTTGCAAGTGTTGTCAAAAGGGATGGTAGTTAGGGTTTTGCTGGTGCGTTGTTGAAGCATTGAACCCTGGGTCTTCCCCTGTGCCAACAAATGGTTCCATTGTCGGGACCTAAAACTATGATTGTTGGGAACTAAAGAAAATAGAAAGCTTTGTGCATAGATCTATTGTTGTAGTGTGTAGTATTCTACTTAAGTTGTGAATCCCTGTGCTAAGAAAGAAATTGGATATGAAGAAAAGAGGTAAGATATTAAAGCTTTTTTCTCTGGTAAAGGTAAGATAAGTGAAAAAAATTATTTCGAAAGTATGAACCTAGGTATATTTGATAGATTTTTTCCTAGCCTGAATGTGAGGGAATAGTTAGAAGACAGATTTGATCTGAATAAATTTGATAGAAATAGAGAAAGATATGTTATTCCTATGCATAGAAATAATTTTTGGACTAATAAGTGGATGAAGGAACCCAGAAAGAATTTTTGCAGATTGCAGGACCATCATTGTGATCCCAATACACAATCCAGGAGAGGCTGGGGATCATTTAAAAGAAAGAGAGGATTAACATTGTGTTATAATTGCAGAAGACTCAGACATCTTTCTAAGGAATTCCCTGGTACAGGTCCTATTTGTCTTTGGTGTAAAGCTATTGGTCATGAGGTTGAGGATTTCCAAAGGATGATTGCTAAAGTTGAAAATATGAATCTGAGGCAAGAAAACTATAAAGAAGGTAAAGGGACTAAGGATATGTTAGAAAATCATAAACAGAAAGAGTCAGAGACTATGTTAGTATAGTTAAAACAAGTAATGGATGATCACAAAGATATCAGTTTACCAAAGATCCTGAAATAAAAACAGCGCATAGTTACAAGAATAGAAGACTTCGACATAGACTATGTATTGGATGAAGAAATACATGTGAATATTATGCCAGAAAGCACCTGGGAAATTTTGGGAAAGCCTACTATGATACCTTCATTGGGAAGGATAGGATTTTTTAAAGGAAATATGATAACCCTATGTGGAAGAGTTACTAGTGTACCTATGATTGCTCATGAAACACTGACTGAAGAAGAATTTGAATTCATTAAAGTTTTTGAGAACAACGCCCCTTTTCCACTTTTGTTAGGAAAGACTTGGATTGAAAAGGATCAAATAAGAAGGAAAGCAGAGGAGGAAGATATAGAACAAAAAAAGAAAGAACTAAGGGATCTCATAGCTAGAAGAATAGAGCGATTAATAGAAGAACAAGAAGATAATTTGAAGCAATAGAGGACAAGAGAAGTAGATGACAAAGTTGAAAGAGCACAAGAAGGTTTAAAGGACCTATCAATGCAAGGTGAAATTATGTCCATCGAGGACCTAGTAAGCAAAGAGGTATTACCCTTGAACCCTTTGAGAGCACGTACACAACGCGAAGTCACTATGCTAAGAGAAGATGAGAATAAGAATGGAAAGAGGAATCCATAGACTCAGATCACAAGAAAGAAGGAAAGGAAACTCAGTAAGAAGAAATCCAGTCTAGAAAAACTATAGGAAATCCCAGAGAAGACTTTGCAGGAGACAGATCTACAGAATTTGAACCTCACCAGAATAGCATAACCATGCAAAATGGGACTTTGCCATGGCAAAGCTATATCACCATTGGAGGCACCTCAACCGTTAGAATAATGCCCCAGAATGGATAGAAATGCATTTATTGATGGAAATATCGACATTGGACCGTCGAGACTGTTCCATAATGGATGGATGCACATTGATGGATGCATTCCTTCCCATTGGAGGAATTTGTTACGATGCTTGCTTATTTAACTCGTCGGACGCTACGTCGGTACCACGTTTTTCCACCTGTGATTATCCGAGCTAGCAGAGAATCGATTGCATGTCACACTGTGATTTCTAGACCTCGCCATCTGTTTGATTACCTCGCTTGTCTATTTTCCTACCCAATTTATTTGATTACGAGTGTGAATGTCAGGCAAACATAACGCGTTAGAAAAGTCTGTGGAGGAGATTCTCATGGATCTCATGGATGAGAGAGTTATGTTTGTAGGATTACATGAATTTTCGACTCGAGGATTTCAAGCATCCCCTTCAACTGCACGTCGCTCTAGTCAGACCGCGATTGAGAAGCGAAGTAAGCACCGTAACGATCTAGCTAACGCGAAGTAGATCCCTTCGGTCTTGCTAGATTACATACTGCCTTTGGCTGGTATAGTTTGTTGGCATGTTTTACAGGCAGCGTATTCTTGTCATTGATGGAAAGTACAACAATGACGATGGATTAAGTACAGGAAGAATTTTCCAGGCGAGCACCAGAGGTATTTTGGGAAGACGCAGTAGAGAAAGCTCAATAAGATCAGAAGAGATAGTGCAGAGTATGTGTGTTTGTCATTGCTGGCAAAGATCATGACCATCAGCGCAGGGATAATGGCATGGCAATGGCAAGTTCAACAAGTGATCGTTGGATCCTATTCATAAGCGTAAAATCTAGGATTCAAGGAAGCAACTCACGTCAAAAAATCATGAAATGTGAAACCATGACTTAATATCCATTTCGGAGTTTCGGATACTGGGAGTTGGAGGTGTCTAGGACACTCACGACAAGAATACCAAAATCGCAAAATGCGAAACCATGACTTAATCTGAGTTGTTGATCAAAGGGAGATCGTGGACTGTTGATCTGACTCCATTTTGGAGTTTCGGATGCCGGGAGTTGGAGGTGTCAAGAAAACTCATGACAAGAATGACAAAATCGTGAAATGAGAAACCACGACTTAATCTAAGTCGTTGATCAAAGGGATATTGTGGACCGTTGATCTGACTCCATTTTGGAGTTTTGGATACTGAGAGTTGGAGGAGTCAAGGAAGTAACTCATGGCAGGAACTCACGATATGTGAAATCACGAAAATATATGGACTGTCGAACCATCAAGATTGTGGACCGTTGATCTGAATCGATTTCAGAGTTTCGATGATCACAGCATGAAGAGTCGAGACTCTTCATCACAGGAGTCCCGAAGTTGAAAAATGAGAAACATCGAAAATTTCGGGGTTCGTAACTTGGAGTGTCAAAATACTTCAACACAGAAATGCCAAAATGTCGAAATGTGAAACGCCGAAAATTTTGGGGTTCATGACTTGTAGTGTCAAAACACTACAGTACAGAAATGTCGAAATGTCGAAATGCGAAACGCCAAAAATTTTAGGGTTCGTGACTTGGAGTGTCGAAACACTTCACCACAGAAATGTTGAAACGTCGAAATGCAAAACTCTGAAATACCTTTTGGTGTAGGCTGTGGTCACCGTTAGTGGTCATGTGAGAGGGAGGAGATAGCACCAAGCTAAGCTCCTTTTCAGCGATTGTAACATTAAGAGTTGAGACTCTTCAGCACAGGAATGTCGAAATGATGAAATGCCAAAAACGTGAAATGCGTGTTCAGAATTGGCCCCTGGTCATAACCTATGGTCACATCGATGAAGGCTCAAGGGAGGAGCTAGCACGAAGCTAATCTCCATTTTAGAGATCATGACTTGGAGAGTCGAGATGCCTCACAACAGGAATTGTTGAAATGTGAATCGTGAAAGCACCTTCTGAACAGGCGTGTGGTCACCTCCTGAGGCCACATGTGAAAGGAAAGGTGAAAGGTGCCAAAGGCATAAGGCTCAAGAGGTTCACAGTGTAATTTCCAGAAACCACTGATTGTTTCTTCACAGAAAAATCAAAGAGGCCTCAGTTTGATTTCCAGAGCAGTTGTAGAGTCTCAAGGCATCTTCCAGTGGAATGAAGACTATTCATAGAAGCGATTGACAGATGGAAGAGCATTGAAGCCTGTAACTACAACATAGAGAATGAGCTCGACTATGATAGAGAAGATGAAGAGTCTCAACTGCTAGACAGGCTAAGGAATCTCATCATAACACCCAGTGATGATGAATGCATGGGTATAACCGCCAGAAAAGCTGAGGAATTGCCATGATGATCAGGAAGAGGACTCAACATAAGGAGAACATGTAGAAAAGAGAGAGTGTGTTGATGCTCGAGGGAGTGAAGTGGTGGAAATGTGGAGTGGCAGTGAATATCCCGATGTGGAGAACAATGGCAAGGTGTAGAGCATGCAGAAGCATTGCGCATATAGTATGCATAAGGTGCACATAGACTATAAGAATGAAAAACAAAGAAGAGATGAGGGTTTTTGTTGAGAGTGATTTAGGCATGTAGAAGGAGGTAGTGTGCAGTAGCTGAAATACACAGAAGAGGAATGGTGCATTGAATGGACATGGCACACAGAGCATAAAAGGCAGAAGAATAGAAAGCGCAAGGCATGTGTGCAGGAAGACAGTGAGGCAGACAAAGAAAGGCAGTGTAGTAGAACAATGATGAGATTGGTAATCCATTGATGAACATTATATCATTATAATAAGTCTCAGTAACAAAGATTGAGATTTCAGGGTGGTAGGGAGGTGCTAGGGAGGACTGTTGTCCTTAGAGGTTCAAGTGGGTGCTTGAACATAGGGAGTTGGAGATTCCATCTAGTTGCAGCCAAAGAAACCAAGGTGGCAGGGTGGTGTAAGGGAGAACATTGGTTCTTTGATATACAGGTCGATGCCTGTGTAACTGGAAGTTGGTGCTTCCATCCAGTTGGTGCTGGAACTCTTAGGGAGTTGGTACTTCCTTCTAGTGGGTGCTAGAGAAACCAAGGAGTTGGTTCCTCCTTCTAGTGGGTGCTAGAGAAACCAGGGAGTTGGTGCTTCCTTCTAGTGGGTGCTAGAGAAACCAGGGAGTCATTGATTCCTTCTAGTGGGTGCTAGAGAATCCAAAGAGTTGGTTCTCTCACTAAGTAGCAGCTTTCAAAACAGAGGTTGTAGCCTCATTTTGGGTTGGTGCTCATAAGTATGATAATGTACATAATGCAAAGATTACTTATCATATAAAGAAGAAGAGGTTTTTACCCTTTATGGGTTTCCTCAGGAAATATTTGTCTTTGTGTATCTCATATGTGTGAATGATGTTGAATTTTCTATTGCTTACTTCCCTGCATTGTTGTGATTGTCATTGAGTGCTCTGTAAAGATTTTAAAATAAGCATAATTGTTTAAGCACGGTAACAACTGATTCACCCCCCCCTCTCAGTTGTCCAAAAATTGGTATCAGAGCCGGCCCCTTTTATCTAAGGGTAGATCCTAGAGCTTAAACATGTCAAGCCATGAAGTAAATTCAACCAATAAGGCCCCTCTATTCAATGGAACAAACTTCGCCTTCTGGAAGGTTATAATGAGAACACACCTAATGGCCTTAGGTGCTGATGTTTGGGATGTAGTAGAGACTGGATACAAAAAGCCTATTGTGCTAGCTTCCAAGGATGATAAGTTAGAATTTATCTTTAATGCTAAGGGAATGAATTATATCTTGAATGGACTTGCAGAAGCTGAGTTTGTAAAGGTGATGCATCTTCAAACTGCCAAAGAAATGTGGGACAAACTCATTAGCAATTATGAAGGTAATGAGAAGGTAAAAGATGCCAAGCTTCAAACCTACAGAGTACAGTTTGAAAATATACAGATGAAAGAATATGAAACCATTGGTAAGTATTTTCTGAGAGTTGAAGAACTAGTAAATGCAATGAAAGCACTTGGCGAAAAAATTGAGGAACCCTCTTTAGTTCAGAAAATTTTGAGATCTCTGCCAGATAGGTTCAACCCAAAGGTCTCAGCTATAGAAGAACTTAATGATATAAAGGCTTTGACTTTTGATCAACTTCTAGGAACGCTGACTGCATATGAAATGAGGATAGTTATAGATAAACCCACCTCTAGAGAAGCATCATTTAAAGTAGATAAGAATGAAGATTCTGAGCCTGATGAAATTGAAGCAAAATTTGTGAGAAGACTAAAGAAAGGATCAGGCAAGTACCAAGGTAAGTTTCCCTTCAAATGTTTCAACTTTGGTAAGATAGGTCATTATTCAAATAAATGTCCACACAAGAAACATGATTAGAACTTTGAAGGTGAAAAGAAGTTCAAACCTAAGAGATTTGGAAGAAAGAAAAGTTTATGTGTAAACAATGTTAACTCTTCAGAAGACACAGATAGTGACTCCTCGCATGAAGATAAGAACAATGAATTCATGCTTATGGCCCAATATGATTATGATAATAAAATCACAAGAAGTGAGGCTAATGAAGAAGAAGTTGTGGTTGATATGAATGGAGAACTGATCAGTGCACTGGAAGAGATTGACAGACTCAGAATTAAGAACAGAAAGAAAAAACAATTGCTGATACAGTTCGAGAAAGATAGTAAACAAATCGATGAAGACTTTGCCCTGCTAAAAGTGGAATTAGAAGAGGCAAAGAAAATCAAAGACATTCTGAAACAACAGTTATCAGAAAAGAAGGCAAGATGTAAAGCTCTGGAAGAATAAGTAGTGAAAACTAGGAAAGAGTTGGAGAAGTTTCAAGCCTTGTATCATCAGAATCTGTCAAGTATCAAAGCCTCAGAAGGATTAGCCACCATTTTGAATCAGCAAAGGAATCCAAAGTTGAAAACAAGGTTGGGTTATGAAGAGGGATCAAGTAGTGGTGATCCAAGCAGCAAAGACTTCATCAAGTTTGTCAAATCTACAACCAATGACGACAACAAACCTATAGAAACAAAGGAAGATAATCAACCGCCTAGGAGGAGTAAATAAAAAGGTGCCATAACTGAATCTGTATAACAAGGAAATAATACACTCCCTTCTCAAGGAAATCATCAGCATGGAAGAAATCGATTTGCTCAAAGAAGACAACCATTTTCCAGGTACAAAGAATTTTTCTATGGATATTGTTTCTACTATTCTAACTTTGGTCGCAAAGTTGTAAATTGTTCCTTAAGACTTAGACATGAGAAATTAAGATTTCCAAGGAATAAATATCTGCCACAACAAAGAATGATGCAGCCAAGTAACAAATCATCACAGATTGCAAATTGCCAAATTAAGTGTAGAGACATGAAACTGAGGAGGTCAAGAAATAATAAACAGTCAATGAGTAGACAACACTACAACAATAACTTTGAACTATTGAACAATGAGATTGAATGCTATAACTGTCACAACTTTGGCCACAAAGTTGCAAACTGTCATCTGAAGAATTACAAAGCAGATCCAAGGATAAAGTTCTTAGATAGAAAGGCCAACACATGGAAAATGAAAGATGGTGAAAAAGGTGGTCTAGCACTTTCAACTCAAAAACAAAAGGCCTCTGGAAATATAGACAATGGATGTTCCAAGCACATGACTGGAGACAAGGATAAGCTTCTACCAATAAGTAAAATCAAAACAGGAAATGTGATCCTTGAAAATGATGAACCAGGTAAAATCAAGGATAGAGGGATGGTGATTTTGAGTAATGTCAAAGGAGATGCCCAGTACATTCTGCTTGTGGATGTTCTGAAACATAATTTGCTCAATACAAGTCAAAAGTGTGACAGAGGCAGTGAGGAGGTGTTCATGTCCAAAGAGTGTAAGGTAAATGTAAACTCAGGACAAGTGGTGAATAAAGGCATCAGCACAATTAATGATGTTGATATTGAATCCTCCCCTGCAAGTAAAGAAGAAGACACATATACAATAAAAGAATGTCTAGTTAGCATCTATCCCATGGAAGAAGTAGAAGAAGAATCATGTCATAAGATGGAAGCTGAAGTTTTGAACGTTGAGAAGTCAAACACCCAAAGCAAGTTCTTAAACAGCTCCATGACCCTGGATAAGCTCTTGTATAGTTAGATATCACCAAATGACAAATCTGGTATTGGATACAACAAGGAAGAAATTAGTACTCCTAAGAAACCTGATACAGGTCCTTTGTCCGTGAAAAATAAAATCAGGTATGAGAGTGGTTGTAGCAGTTTTTTCTTGTGATTGAATATGGTCATAAAAGCCTTGGATCGTATGCATTGTTGGTGCAATTATTTGCATAATATATTACCAAACATAAATTATCAACCGAGATTTGTAACCAGTAGAGTTGATGCACTATATGTGTCGATAACAGATAGGTTCCTATGTCCACACGCTTAAAAATAACAATCTTCACACCACTCGAAAGCTGGAAAACAAAACTCATAAACAAGCAAAAGATCTTGCTCAAGTGATGGACATGTTCATTGATGGCTCATGAAAATAAAAGATGAATTTGGATTCTATCTCCTGGAGCAACTAAACTAACAAGTAGGATTCTCCATTAAAGCTCATGTATGGTGAAATATGGAGATCCAACTATTCCTGCATTACCACACTTTGAAACACATTTGAATAGTGAAATCAAGCAAAATAACATGAAATCAAAATAACATGTACATGAAATGAAAATCTACACTAACAATTTACAATAAGCTTACCAAGCTGGATTGGTGGCCCTTGTCGATGCCAACATGGAAGATTTTAGATCAACAGATGATAACTTCTGAGAGAGACAAGATTACTAAATCCAAACTTGCATTAATATTCAATAGGTAGGCTTACAAAAGGAGTCTTGTCTTGAATCCAATCTACATCATAACAATTCTCCTCAAGAACCTATCTCATAACAATTCCCTTAATCTACATAGCAATGAATCCTCTTTCACATAATATTGATTCTCTCCCCTCATGAAGAGAAGGCACTCTCTTTTATACATGAGATCTTTGAAAAGGAGATAAACATCTCATAATTACAGATCCACTTTTCTCTCAACCCATTTCCCTTTATTACAAAATACAATCCCTTCAAATTCTCACACATATCTCTCATATATATTGGATAAGATATGACAACTAAATCTCCATGATCTTCCCCTTGGATTAGGATTGAATTATCTTCTCAAATATTGAAATGGTGGAGGAAGTATTCGAGAAGTCTTTTGAATTAATCCTTCACATATTCCTACACATGATAAATCTCACACATTTTTGTGATATATGAAAACATGTCAATTTTCTAATATTTAATCACAAATTCCCTTTTAATACTAAAATAAATGATTTGGAAAATAATAAGGTTAAACCCATATTTAATTATGAAATGGTATTAATGAATAGTTTATAGAGTGATGAAATGTGAATAATGATGAAGGGAAAGGTGGATGGAAATACGACATTTCTAAGACTCAACATACCCCACAACTGAACTTGTTGCATGTCCTCATGCAACTATGCATCGATCTTCTCAATAAATTTTGGCATCTGAATTGTGGCTTTGAGTGATGATAATGAATATTTCCAGGATGGGATTTACATGAGTAACAACTGAAATTTTCTTATGATTGGTTCTTGTGTGACAACCATGAATATAGAGAATCTTGGTTCTTGTGTAAACAACATTCATTTCGTTATTTGTTCTCTTGTTGTTATGATAATAAAATGTTGGTTATTGTGTAAACAACATTCATGTCGTTATTTGTTCTATTACTGTTATGACAATAATTTACCCATTTTCTTGCTGGACTAAGAATACATCACTGAGTATAAGAAATCCCTTTTTACAAATTTGTGAATCATGCCAATATGTAAATTAATGCTTATGAAGAAAAGTGAAACAGAGTATCGTTGGAAGAAAAAAAATGTTGGTAAATGGTAAATGAGACGAAAAATGGAATGGTGGTGGAAAAATGGAGTGATGATAGTGAATATAGTTCCCCCCCAAAAAAAACTGAATTGGTTGCATGTCCTCATGCAACGTGGCATGAGTCATAGAAGTGAAAAGGAAAGGGAGCAGGGTGAGGGATTTTTCTAAATTCATTCACTTTAGCATGTAAGGAATTGCATGATTAAAGAGTAGAAAACAACATACCTCCACTTACCCAAAATGTTTATGAACTATGCAATAGGAATATGGCTGATGTGGTTGTTGGAGCATGGAAGATGTCACTACTGCATGATCATGTGAAAGGTGAATGCTACCATATCTATGACTGTTGTAACTGTTGGATCAGAGAATGTGAAGTGGAGGAATCTGAACTGCTGCTGATGAATCATGGAAAAGAGGAAATTGGAAATGTACTAATCTCATATAGCCGAAGTCATGTTGTTGTAACTACTGAGGAGTCATGGAAAATTGTATAGTCTTCACCTGCTGCGAAACCCGATGGCATGCGAATGAATGTGTCGATGTCGAGCATGAAGAGAATTCATTCGATTACCGACCATTGATGAATGTTGTTAACCAATGTGAGGCAACTCATCATTGATGTCAATGAGTGCCAAGGTACCCTAGTACATCTTGAGAAGTGCGAATGAATGAGCTGATGTCGAGCCACTTCCAAGATCTGACAATCAAGGGACATTGATGTATTCCCATGATTGTCAGCGAGAGAACTTGCCATTAAGGCATGCAAGCCTCTAGGTACTCAAATGGACTCTATTCTATATCCCAGATAAGGTGTTGAGGTTGATGGGGCAAGACTTGTTGAAAGGTGGGCCTTAAGGAATCCCACATCAGTCAATGCAAGTTTCTACAAAATGATTGGTAGGACTATAGATGAAAAGATCTCAGTAGCAACAATATGTATGAAAAATAAATCAGGGTAATGTAGTCGTCAAAAAGGGAACTGAATGGTTTTATTTGCAAGGAAAAATGGAAAATAGGAAAGATATGTATGTGACTCAGAAAGATAGGCATGTGTGAAGTCATGAATGACAAGGCGATGGAAAGTGGACTTCAGCATGGATGATCAATGTGTGTTGAAGGAAAAATGAGGGTAAACATTCATGACGCAAATGGGTTTATGAATGGCTTCTTGTGTAACTAAAAACATCATGAGATGTATGAAGATCAACTCCTTCAAAGTGTCCAACAAGGCATGTTTCATGGAAATAATTTGTGATTCTTGAAAATCACTTCGTCATGAGATGCGACCGGCTGTAAACCTGAAAAAGCTTAGTACCAATTCCTACATGAAAACTTGTGAGAAGTTCGAAAAACATAATCATAGAGAAATAAGTATGAACACGGAAAAAGAAAAGATGTTTTTACCTGTTGTTGTTGCACGTTAGATGCTTCTCCCAATTTCTGTCAAAGTGACTTCAAGAAAACAAATTAGTGTTTAAGCGTAAATGCATGTGTTGCCATTGTTTTCAGAAATTTGTTGAAAAGTCCATTTGTGATTTGGCAATTTTATAATGTTATTTGAAATTTTGAAGCTCACAATTTCGAGAATGGTGCCCAGACTCCTCCACGATTATCAGTGAATCATTGTTGCTATTGTAACACACATACTCAAGTTTCCTCCTTGAGACTATTCCTGATAGCCATTCAAGATGGTTGATTTCTCCATCTCGTGTACTATTTATTGGCTTACATGTTCAATTTTCTCCCCTCCCAGGTCTAGATGGATTGATTAACGATCAGAGGTGCCAATAGATTGAATCAGGAATTTTCTCCGGTGGGTTCCATGCAGCTCATGGCAGTTCCCAAGAGAAAGGTGACGCTGCATAGAAAAGGGATACTGAACGGTCCAAAAGCTCTCAAGCCAGCTCCATTGATCATAAGATGCAAGAGTTGTGGCAGGGTCAAGTTGCCCCATTTCTTTTGTTAAAGGAAGACAAATTCAGATGAAATTAAAGAAAATAGATTTCTTAGCAAATGGACACTGCAAATAAAATGATTAAAGCAATTTTACATCGTCATTCTTCCTGAAACTTATAGTCATCATGGAAAATCCTATTTTATGATCCTCGAGATCGCACAAAGTGCAGAGGAGAGTATACTTATTCAATGCTAAAGAAAAAAAACTAAAACTGATATGTTTTATTCCTTTGAACCTACCTACTCTACTTCTAATTGGAAGTTAGAAATTGATTAAGTGTAGTCAAAGATCCAATGTAACCATGAGCACAACGGTAATAAGAATATGTTCATTGTGAATTTCTCAAACGATAATCGAAAATAGATGTAAACGTGCAAAATTGACGGTTGAAATTGTAAATTAACAAAATAAAAAGAAAAATTGAATGGATCTAACCTGGTACCTGCTTGAAACCATCATTTGATAATGCTTTCGTAAGCATATTTTTCACTTCTAAGATTGTGTCACAACTCCTCGTTATCCTCCTTGATCTCTTGTTTGTATAACTGCTCGTCATCAGATGTACAGGGTTCCTTGTATGTTGTTTCTTCGTTTGCCTCTGGAGGATTAATTAAGCCCTCGACTACTGTCAAGATCTCCTCTTTGTGATAAGAGGAGATCCCAACTTTTGCAAGGATCTGAGTGAGTTGTTCCAACCTTACACTCATAGTTAAACCATATCGAAAAGGGAGATTGATTAATCATCAAAAATTTAAAACTAAGAAATTAAAACTTATTTGTAAAAATAAAACACGCCAAACTTGAACTCCTTGCATTACTGAGACCCTACTGTCACTAGGTTATCTATTCTCATAGTTAGCTCATCAAAAATAAAAACTAAATTTGCATAAATAAAAACACACTTTTGCATAAAAGGAAGAGGACGACCTAACTTTGGAGCAACCCCACTAAAGTGGATGCGCAAGTTCTTACCTCTCATCTTACCATCTTCTCTCCACCCTTAATTCATCCATAAAAACCAATCCAAAATCATTAAAGCAATCTAATTCAAATGCTACCTATTACCATTTACAACTCCTCAGCAATGGCGCCAAAATGTTGGTGCAATTATTTGCATAATATATTACCAAGCATAAATTATCAATCGAGATTTGTAATTAGTATATTTGATGCACTATATGTGCCGATAACAGATAGGTTCCTATGTCTGTTTAGTATAGATAAGAAAACCATCTAGAAACCAACACACTCTTAAAAATAACAATCTTCACACGACTCGAAAGCTGGAAAACAAAACTCATAAACAAGCAAAATATCTTGCTCAGGTGATGGACATGTTCATTGATGGCTCATGAAAAGAAAAGATGAACTTTGATTCTATCTCCTGGAGAAACTAATCTAACAAGTAGGATGCTCCATTAAAGCTCATGTATGGTGAAATATGGAGATCCAACTATTCCTGCATTACCACACTTTGAAACACATTCGAATAGTGAAATCAAACAAAATAACATGAAATCAAAATAATAGGTACATGAAATGAAAATCTACACTAACAATTTACAATAAGCTTACTAAGTCGGATCGGTGGCCCTTGTCGATGCCAACATGGAATCTTTTAGATCAACAAATGATAAATTCTGAGAGAGACAAGATCACTGAATCCAAACTTGCATTAATCTTCAACAGGTAGGCTTACAAAAGGAGTTTATTCTTGAATCTAATCTACATCATAACAATTCTCCTCAAGAACCTATCTCATAACAATTCCATTAATATACATAGCAATGAATCCTCTTTCACATAATATTGATTCTCTCCCCTCATGAAGAGAAGGCACTCTCTTTTCTACATGAGATCTTTGAAAAGGAGATAAACATCTCATAATTACAGATCCACTTTTCTCTCAACCCATTTCTCTTTATTACAAAATACATTCCCTTCAAATCCTCACACATATCTCTCATATATCTTGGATAAGATATGACAACTAAATCTCCATGATCTTCTCCTTGGATTAGGATTGAATTATCTTCTCAAATATTGAAATGGTGGAGGAAGTATTCGAGAAGTCTTTTGAATTAATCCTTCACATATTCCTACACATGATAAATCTCACACATTTTTGAGATATATGAAAACATGTCAATTTTCTAATATTTAATCACAAATTCCCTTTTAATACTAAAATAAATGATTTGGAAAATAATAAGGTTAAACCCATATTTAATTATGAAATGATATTAATGAATGGTTTATAGAGCGATGAAATGTGAATAATGATGAAGGGAAAGGTGGATGGAAATACGACATTTTTGAGACTCAACATGCATCATGGAAGAAAAATGAAATTGCAATAATAGAGATCGATGAGAATCAATGGGGAGATCCAAGGGTTATTTAAAAAGTACAAGCTACAATTACGTAGTGTTTCAGTAGGACAGCAGCATCTTCAACAACAACATTTTGTTTTACAAAATGATATACATGACATCCTATAGAGATAACAAGAGGAAAGACCTTGTCAAGGAAAACTAACCTTTTAGGAACAAAGGGGGAAAATAGTCAGAAGCAGAGAGAACAGTGACAACGGGAGTCATCCAGGTATGACAAGAAAAGGTTGATGAAGGAGTCCCAGTAAGAGAGGTGAGGAATATTGAGTCTTCTACAGAGGATACAGCGGAAGCTGAAGATGAACAGGTCCAAGAATTAGAAGGAGAAGACTTTGGTTTAGATACAAATATTCTGCAGGCCTCAAATAAGAGACTCCATCATGTCAGGGGGAGTTTGTGTTGGTTTAATATCTGATACCTCATAAAAATACTGCAACAGCTTAGGGGGAGCGTGTTTTCTTTGACATTGATGTCAAAGGGGGAGAAAAGAGTTTGGGTTCCTTTGTTGCCATCAATGCCAAAGGGGTATATTGTTGGCATGTTTTATAGGCATCTTATTCTTGTCATTGATGGAAAGTACAACAACAATGATGGCTTAAGTATAGGAAGAATGTGTCAGGCAGGCACCATAAGTATTTTGGGAAGACGTAGCACAGCAAGCTAGATAAGATCAGAAGAGATAGTGCAGAGTATGCGTGTTTGTCATTGATGGCAAGGATCATGACCAACAGTGCAGGGATAATGGTATGGCAATGGAAAGTTCAACAAGTGATCATTGGATCCCATTCAGAAGTGTAAACTCCAAGAGTCAAGGAAGCAACTCATGGCAGAAAATTGTGAAATGTGAAACCACGACTTAATCTCCATTTCAGAGTTTCAGATACCGGGAGTTGGAGGTGTCTAGGACACTCATGACAAGAATGCCAAAATCACAAAATACGAAACCATGAATTAATATGAGTCATTGATCAAAGGGAGATCGTGGATCGTTGATCTAACTCCATTTCAGAGTTTCAGATACCAGGAGTTGAAGGTGTTAAGAACACTCACGACAAGAATGACGAAATCGCAAAATGTGAAACCATGACTTAATCTGATTCGTTGATCAAAGGGAGATTGTGGACCATTGATCTGACTCCATTTCGGAGTTTCAGATACCGGGAGTTGGAGGAGTCAAGGAAGAAACTCACGGCAGGAACTCGCGATATGAGAAATCATGAAAAGATATGGACCATCGAACCATCAAGATTGTGGACCATTGATTTGACTCGATTTCAGAGTTTTGACGATCGCAACATGAAGAGTCGAGACTCTTCATCACAGGAGTCCTGAAGTTGCGAAATGCGAAACACTGAAAATTTCGGGGTTCGTGACTTGGAGTTTCGAAACACTTCAACACAGAAATGTTGAAATGCCAAAATGTGAAACGCCGAAAATTTTAGGGTTCATGAATTGGAGTGTAGAAACACTTCAACACAGAAATGTCAAAATGTCGAAATGTGAAACACCAAAAATTTCGAGTTTCATGACTTAGAGTGTCGAAACAATTCACCACAGAAATGTCGAAACGCCGAAATGTGAAACACCAAAATAACTTTTGGTGTAGGCTGTGGTCACCGTCAGTGGTCATGTGAGAGGGAGGAGATAGCACCAAGCTAAGCTCCTTTTCAGCGATTGTAACATGAAGAGTCGAGACTCTTCACCACAGGAATGTCGAAATGCCGAAATGCGTGTTCAGAATTGGCCCCTGGTCATAACCTATGGTCACATCAAATAAGGCTCAAGGGAGGAGCTAGCATGAAGCTAATCTCCATTTCAGAGATCGTGACTTGGAGAGTCGAGATGCCTCACAACAGGAATTGTCGAAATGCGAATAGAGAAATCACCTTCTGAACAGGCGTGTGGTCACTGCCTGAGGCCACATGTGAAAGGAAAGGTGAAAGGTGGCAAAGGCATAAGGCTCAAGAGGTTCATTGTGTAACTACCAGAAACCACTAATTGTTTCTGCACAAAAAAATCAAAGAGGCCTCAATGTGATTGCGAGAGGAGCTGAAGAGTCTCAAGGCATCTGCCAATGGAATGAATATTGTTCATAGAGGCGATTGACAGATGGAAGAGCGTTGAAGCCTATAACTGCAACAGAGAGGATGAGCTCGACTATGATAGAGAAGATGAAGAGTCTCGACTACTAGAAAGGCTAAGGAATCTCAGCATAACACCCATTGATGATGAACGCATGGGTATAACTGCCAGAAAAGCTGAGGAATTTCCATGATGATCAGGAAGAGGACTCGACATGAGGAGAACATGTAGAACAGAGAGAGTGTGTTGATGCTCGAGGGAGTGAAGTGGTGGCAATGTGGAGTGGCAGTGAATATCCAGACGTGGAGAACAATGGCGGGGTGTAGAGCATGCAGAAGCATTGCACAAATAGTATGCACAAGGTGTACAGAGACTATAAGAATGCAAAACAAAGAAGAGATGAGGGCTACTATTGAGAGTGATTCAGGCATGTAGAAGGAGGTAGTGTGCAGCAACTGAAATACACATAAGAGGAATGGTGAATTGAATGGACATGGCACACAGAGCATAAAAGGTAGAAGAACAGAAAGCACAAGGCATGTGTATAGGAAGACAGTGAGGCAAACAGAGAAAGACAATGTAGCAGAACAATGATGAGACTGGTAAGCCATTGATGAACATTATATCACTGTAATAAGTTTCAGTAGAAAATATTGATATTTCAGGGTGGTAGGGAGGTGCTAGGGAGGATTGTTGTCCTCAGAGGTTCAAGTGGGTGCTTGAACATAGGGATTTGGACCTTCCATTTGGTTGCAGCCAGAGAAACCAGGGTAGCAGGGTGGTGTAATGGAGAACATTGGTTCTCTGATATATAGGTCGGTGCCTATGTAACTGGAAGTTGGTGCTTCCATCTAGTTGGTGTTGGAACTCTTAGGAAGTTGGTGCTTCCATCCAGTTGGTGTTGGAACTCTTAGGAAGTTGGTGCTTCCATCCAGTTGGTGCTGGAACTCTTAGGGAGTTGGTGCTTCCTTCTAGTGGGTGCTAGAGAAACCAGGGAGTTGGTGCTTCCTTCTAGTGGATGATAGAGAAACCAGGGAATCGATGCTTCCTTCTAGTGGGTTCTAGAGAATCCAGAGAGTTGGTGCTCTCAGCAAGAAGCAGCTTGCAAAACAAAGGTTGTAGCCTCATTTTGAGTTGGTTCTCATAAGTATGATAATGTACAGAATGTAAAGATTACTTATCATATAAAGAAGAAGAGGTTTTTACCGTTTATGGGTTTCCTCAGGAAATATCTATCTTTGTGTATCTCATATGTGTGAATGATGTTGAATGTTCTATTTCTTACTTCCCTACATTATTGTGATTGTCATTGAGTGCTATGTAAAGAGTTTAAAATAAGCATAATTGTTTAAGCACGGTAACAACTGATTCACCCCCCCCTCTTAGTTGTCCAACATAGTTAGCCATGACAGTATCCCACACGACTTCGAGTATATGTTTATCACTGCGTACATCCCAAAGGGGATACACATAGTTGGACCCCAGTTAGGAAAGATCCTAGCCTTGAAGAATAGTGACTTCAACCTCGAAGACCGGAAGAACTACGTGATGCTCTCACTGCATAGGTATCTGGTGAAGACGACTGGGAAGAAGCCGTGCATAGTCTCTCGACCATGGATGAAGGAGCTTGCACAGTCAACAATCATGAACATGATGAAGATCCCTCACTTTGGTCGACATCAGGAGGTTAACACCTGCATTAAAATCCTCCTGTCATGCTATCACAGAGGATATCTATGGCTCGACAAGCACATCACTGTGGATCCAACACTGATCCACCTGATCACAAGAATGAGCATGCATGGACCAGACCCTCGACAGTTCTACCCAAGGAAGACTTTAGATCGTTCCTTGGCACAATGGATAAAGGAGGATTATGGCGATGTAGAAAAGGAAAAGTGAGGCTACAAGGTAGCCTCCATCCAGGATGTCGCAGTGCACCTAGCTTGTCAGCTTATAGCTGGCAAGCTCATCAGAAAGAAATGTCCAACACATGTCACTGGATTTGTAGTAGACCTCATAGGGAAGTGCGTAGAAGGAATGAAAATGAACTGGGTGAGTTACCTCATCAACGAGCTCAAGAAGGATTGTCGTGAAGCATAGGATCAAGGATATGAATTCCATTTCAGTTGATTACTGGTATTGATTGCATTTTTCGCTTGGCAGATGCCAGAAGGAGCGACATTTCGAGAAGTTGAGCCATCGGAGCCCTTGGCCGCAAGGTTCACCACCTTGTGGTATACAAATGACATGTTGAAGAAGTGGTAGTCAAACTTTGTCTTCCATGCCTACTAATAGCAGTTGAAGCATGCTATTGAGACATTTCCACGAATGACACCCAACACACTACACTAGTACAGACTGCTAGTGAAGTTCCACGTAAATTGGCACTTTATATACATCACTATGCCTAGCACAGGAGGAACCAGAGTCAGTCGAGATACAAGTGGGGAAGCTCGCTAAGGCCATTCAACAGCTTCAAGCCAGAGTAATGGAGCTAAATATCCAAGCAATGTCAAGCACTCCGCAAGAAGTGCGCAATCATAGGGAAGAAATCGCCAAAAGTGCATTTGGAAGAATCAGGACCCTCACCTTAGAATGTAAGCAGTTGAGAGACCGAAGTGTGTATACCTATGAGCACCTTGTAGAAGATCCAAAGCTGAGGACACTGGAAGCACAACTACAGGAGGTGAAGCACCAGGCACTGACAGTTCAAGCACAAATGAATATTCTCACTGCAGTTGAGAAAATGAAGAGATCACAGGAACAATGTGTAGTCCAATAGTAGGTTACTGCCATTCATAGTAGATTCATGGAAGTTACAAAGAGACTACAACCAATGAAGGACAAAGACTTCATTCTTTTTGAAGAGATTGAGGGACAAGTCTCGTAGCTAGACCAGATGGTCACGACAATGGAACAATGCCTAGAAGGGCCTGTTACAGAACAAGTGATTCAGGAGTTCACCGAGTAGGAAGCTCTAGTGAAGCAACAAGTTGAGACAGCTCGAGCTAAGCTCGAGGCCTTTGAAGCAGCATTGCCCATATCTGCGTGACTTGGGACGAGTCACAAGTGAGTGTTGGGGGCCTATTGGCCCTCGTCCAAGTTTTGAGGAAACATTGGTGGTGTTTGACCACTTTTGGGACTTCGATAGGCTGGTCGAAGATAGAGCGCCCAAGCAGAGCTGATATCGCAGGATCTCACTTGTTTTGTGGGCTTATGGACCTAGCAAGGGTTTATTAGGGTTTATGTAATTGGGCTATGGGATGCCGACCCATGGGTTTACCCATGTTTAGGCCTCTTTGTAAATGTATAAATAAGTAGCTAAGTGATGTAAGAACGAGTACTTGTAATTGGCTTAATGCATGACTACTAGTGGCTATGTGCATAATAGGTTAATGTTGGCTTAGTGAAAGAAGTTGTAAGTTCTTTATGTAGACAGATTGTGTAAGGTTTTGTGCTAAAACGGAGTTGGCTCTGTGCCTTGACCTGATTTTGGGAAGGAGGATCAGACGTGTTGCACGCATATCTCCTATCCTCTGCAGAGTTGGGCTCTATGGCTTTGTGCACAAGATCAGATGGTTGCAAGGAGATTGGAGACTAATAAAGAAGAAGAATAAGAAGTTGGTGGACATATCCCCACACTGGGGTGAACCCCATATATCCTGTGTTCGATGTGCTTTGTGAAATGTTGTGGATGTTATCTATGTCGTTTATTTGTTAGTATGTTGATCCCGGTATATGCTAGATATATAGATGGATGCTTAGTGATCTATTGATGGTAGATGAATGTTAGATCTAAGCTAATTCTATGTGCTAAGTAGTTGAAAGTACTTGATATTCATTGTTACTACGTTGATCTGTAATAAGGGTTTAGTCAGTGATGTGAATGAGATTCAAGAACTAATGCATATTGTTGTCTAAGTGTTATGTTAAGTAATGTAATCACAGATCTATGTCCCAACCTGGTTGTAGACACCTAATTCCTGCAACCCCACCTGCCTCTACCTCAGGTGAGACTTCATATGCTTCATAGGTTTTGCTGAAAGGGTCGGTAGTTAGGGTTTTGTTGGTGCCTTGTTGAAGAGTTGAACCCTAGGTCTGCCCTTATGCCAACATGAAGGTATTATTGATAAAGAAAAGTGTGGCAGAAAAAGTGCAGAAAAAGTGCGACAGAAAACTTGCGGCAAAAAAATTACAGCAGGCAAAGTGTGGTAGAAAAATCGCAGAAGAAAAAGTGCGACAGAAAAATCGTGGAAGAAAAAGTGCAGCATAAAAATCGCGATAGAAAAATCACGGCAGAAAAAGCACAGCAGAAAAAGTGCGGCAGAAAAATCATGGCAGCAACATGGTTGGGGGTCTATTTATGAGAGATGTGGCACATCTTGTTTGAGGTATGTTTTGTGAGCTAGGGTTTATCTCTTGAGATGGTATTGGATGTTCAGTATTGCTACATATATCATATTTGTTGAGGGATACAGTTGGTATTTTGTTGTTTGTATTTGGCATATGGGTATTGGTCTTTTGGTTGTGATGTGTTGCTAAAGTTGTTGGTTTAGCTCTAGGATACATAATAGTGAGGTTATGGCACATGGTTTGATGTAAGGGTTTATGATATTTGTTTTATGGATAGAGTGATGAATTTTTAGATAACTTTTGATGGTTATATTGGTGTATGTATTTGGTATATAGTTAAGGTACATGTTGGGTACATGGTTGAGACAAGTAGATGATGAGTTGGCACATACATGAGGTGTATAGTTGATGATGTTGGTACATATTGATGAGTCATAGTTGATGTGTAGTTGATGCATGATTGGTACATTCTTGGTACATGGTTGCAGACACTTGTTAGTATTATTGTTGACACATTGTTTATGGATGATGTAGAATACTTGTCTTGGTAGATCTAATTTGGTTGATGAGATTGATGAGACATGTTGTTGTGATAGGTTGTTTGGACAAGCTTTTGTGACAAGTTATTTGTATAGGTTTGGTGCATGGTTAATGCACTTGTTGATGGTACAGTTTGAGGTACAGGTTGATGCAAGGTTGATTGGTACAAGTTTTTACAGGTTATTTTTATAGGTTGACAGTGGTAGTGGTTGATTCAGTGACAATGACAGGTTTTCTGCATTTGGAATTTATATTTTAGGATGGTTGGACGGGGAAAGGATAGGTGGTTGTAGCTGGAGAACATAGGAGGTTGTAGCCTCCTTCTATTTGTAGCCAGATAATTGGGGAGTTGGAGCTTCCCTCAAGTTGTAGCCTAAGAAACTAGGGGGTTGGAGCCTCCTTCCAGTTGCAGCTGGAAAACAAAGGAAGTTGGTGTTTCCAATGAATGTAATTCTTAAAGACATATAAGAAAAATCATTCCATGGTTTTCTCCTGCTTTGGGTTTCCACGTAAAATACTGGTGTACTATGTACGTTTATGATTGTTCATTTGTTCATTGTTTATTTACTCTGCAACTATTGGATGATAATGCTACATTGATATAACACTTTCATTTTATGGTGAAAAAGTATTAAATTTCTCTATTACTGATTCACCCCCCCCCTCAGTAATCCAACATTTACATGTGTATGAATGATGATATTTGAATGACATGGCAATAGGTTGTTTAGGGGGTCCCCGTGTATTAGTTAATATTTATTATACCCTTATCATTATTTATTAATATTTAATTATGATTTGTCCCTATCGAACTAAAATTAGTTGGAACTACTGAAAACTACTTTTGGAGAATAAAAGGAGAACATGAGGGACAAGAAGAAGGGGGAGATAAGAGAGTTATAATCAAAAAATATGATAAGGTTTGTTCTTGCTCTAGAATGAGATTACATTACTACTTCATTCATTTATGAATCACTTAAAAGATAAAAAAATTCTTGTTGATAACAGGGTATTACTAAAGGTGGCAATAAGAAGGACCAAGAAGCATTGATTGTTGACATGCTTCAGACAGTTGATCATCTGTATCTACTAGTCTATAAATTCTTATTGGAATTATGAGTTGATTTTCAGTGATAATTAGGATTTTTTGCGGAGTCAAGACAATGGCATATTGTGTTAGGATATTTATACACTTAGGAGTTAGTTAAGATCTACTTGGTCTAATGTGTCGTTAGGTAAAAGTGTGTTTCTTAGTGTGTTTATTTAGTATGCATTTGTAGTTAGGAAATATAATGGTCACGATATGTTCTTGACATAGAGTGATCTGACGGTTCATATTCTCCTCGATATTAATGACCATTTATATGTGTATTAACACCCGATTGGTCCATGATCTCTATTTAAAGAGCATGGAGTTTCATTTGTCAATGATCGATTGTGGGAAAATCTCTTGTAAATTATCTTTGTAATCTTTTTCTTTTGCATTAATAAACTGCTCCAAGTGACCGCGTTGGTTGGGGCTGTGGATGTTTCCCCGTAGGGGTTTTACCATGTCAAAACATTGGTGTGTTTATCTTTAATCTGGTTGTGGGAGTGGTTACTAAAGGTGTTAATCCTCTATTGGAATACCTATGTTGTCAAACATGGTATCAGAGCCTAGTACAGTTCAACTAAAAAGATACTTCGCTATGTCTATGGTACAATTCAGTTCAGGATACATTATAGTTCAGGGGGACTCCTTTATTGGTTGGTTTCACTAATTTAGATTGGGTCGACGACCTTGATGATTGGAAGTCTACTACAAGTTATGATTTCATCCTTGGTTCAGAACCTGTCACTTGGGCCTGTAAGAAACAACAGGCTATTTCACTTTCTTCGGCAGAAGTAGAGTACCAAACAATGTTAAATGCAAGTCATGAAGCCTTGTGGCTTCGACAGATCCTTTCAAAGTTTGGATTATAGCAACAACATCCGAACATCCTTTGGAGTGAAAATCAGAGTGTCATCAATCTTTCCAAAGACCTAGTTCAACATCAGTGTAGCAATCACATTGAGCTACACATGCATTTCATCAGAAAGCTCATTCATGATCAAGTTATTGAAGTCCTCTTTTTCCCTACAAAAGATCAAGTTGCAGACATTTTCAAAAAGTCTCTTACAGAAGCGAAATTTTCCAAACTTCGATCTATGTTAGGAGTTTAGGAAGTTTTCATTAAAGGGGGATAGGCTTTAATGTCTCCTTCCTTCTCCTATTGTGTCACTATTGTAAATCCTTCAATCCTATCCCAAGTTGTTCTTAAGGGGGGATGTTAGGATATTTAGACACTTAGGAGTTAGTTAAGATATACTTGGTCTAATGTGTCGTTAGGTAAAAGTGTTTTTATTAGTGTGTTTCTTTAGTATGCATTATTATGCATTTGTATTTATGAAATCCGATGGTCACGATATGTTCCCGACATAGAGTGATCCGACGGTTCATTATCTCCTCGATCTTAACAGCCATTGATCTATGGCTTAGCACCCGATTGGTCCATGATCTATATTTAAAGAGAATGGAGGTTCATTTGTCGATGATCTATTGTGAGAAACTCTCTTTTAAAATCTCTTTGTAATATTTTTTCTTTTTCATTAATAAACTACTCCAAGTGGTTGCGTTGGTTGGGGTCATGGATGTTCCCCCGTAAGGGTTTTACCATGTCAAAACATCATTTTTTTTATATTTGATTGGGTTGTGTGAATGGTTATTGAAGGTTTTCGTCCTCTATTGGAATACCTATGTTGTTGAACATATTGTGGCATGTTGATCCAGTTTTTTTGAGCCTTGGTTTTACTTAGAAGACACTAGTCATCTCTGTGTAATGTAACATTACACCTATGAATTATAAGTCATATTTTGGTCCTTACCCATTCTGGGGTATGAAAGAATGTTTTTGGCTATATTTCATAACTGAGTTAATAAAATCATTTGATGGTTTTGAGGTCTCATTTTCAACCATATGTGTAATCTTTATTTCAGATTTTCTATTTTATGATTGTTCATAAAATTGTTATAAATTTTTGTTATAAACATTTTTTTTTTTTTCATAACACAACATAAAATATAGCATTAGGCCTAAGAAAATATTTATTGAGGAGTAATCGATATTTTTGAAAAAGGCTATAAACATAGGGTAACAATCACGCTTATCTTGCTTTAGCCCAACAGAGTTCGAAAATGTTGGTAGAAGGATATCCATTCCTTTTCATCAACTCATACATGGTAAACTAATGCCAAAAGAAAAGATCAAAATGCAAGACCAATCTGGATCACTTCAAGTTACGTGTGCATCATCATTTAAAAATATGCAAAACTTGCATTAATTATCATTGAACAACATCAGAACTTCTAATTAAGCAAAACATACTTCAAAGAAAATAAATGACCTTGGAGCATATCACCAATCAATGCCACATATTCTTTTTTTTCCACCTTTCAAAACAACCTTGTTGTGAACAAGATAGTTCAGTTCTCATGAAAACTTATAATGGAATGAAAAGATCAAAATCTCACTCAGGACTTAGGCATAACTTATCAATAGTCTCACTTATCCATTCTCTCATGTTCTATATTGAGCATCTCATCTTCTTTTATATCTTCTTCAAAGCAGTTGATCAGTTCAACTAATTTTATTTACAAAATTAATTATCTTTTACTTTATGGGAGAGTAACATGTTTTAGGATAAAGGATCTCAAATGTATTTTTATATTTTGACTAATAGTAGGTGGGACCCACTAGATTTTCATAAATTTTATTTATAAAAATTTCCCTTGCATATCCCAAAATAATTTGAACATATACACACACATGGAAATAGAATATAAATCAATAAATGGAATCATGAAAATAATTCCAAATTAGAAAAACACTTGTACCTCCCATTTATAATAAAAAAATACGATATTTTGAGTTCTCAAAATAAATATCATTTGTGAGCTATCTTTCCAAAATAAAGTCTCATGTGTCCAAAAATAAACATTTTCATGACATAAGTTAGAAGAGTTGAGGGAATTTCTTGTTAAAATAAATTTCTCTTACCTTCCTGCCTTCAAACTCATTGGTTTAAGATTTTGTATGCCCACAAGAAAGAGAGTTTTCACATCTTTTACTTCATATTTATTTAGTTTTAGATGCATATCACTGAATTAAATTTCCCTCTACCATTTTATGCCTTTGTTGACTTTTGTTTTGAGTGCACAATGGTAAATTGGGATGTGTTGGTACTAGAGATAACAATAGGCCTATTCCCATTGTCTTTTGGAGTTTCTTGAGAAAGAAGCTTATTTTCTCTGATAGAGGAATGGCATATAGAAGTAGATGATGTAAAAAAATGAACTGTGTAATGAGGTAAAGGAGGGTCTCTAGGATTGGTAGGCCATTATGCAATTTCATAAGGAGGATTCATTGGATTATTATCTCAATGGTCATTTGCAAGCTAAATAGGAGGCTCATAAATTTCCATGATATTGGGGTGAGGTTGCAAAAGTTCACTAGGGGGAACTGGGGGTTGAGGTAAGGTTGGCCTCCCACCGAGGTTTAAATAACCAGTTTTCACCAATTGGTTGAACTTTTCTGAATCTGCAACGAAATGGATATAGAACCTTATCTAGTTGCGTCTCCCTTTCTTCTAGAACATGTTAGGCATGTTGCCTCTTCCTCCTTTGTTACCCATGTTACTCCCTCTACTTCCCCTACTAAATAATATCATCTATATTCCACTTCAATCAATGAATAAGAATATTTTAAGTTTAATACAACACACAAAAACATAAACATACTTGCATAATTTGTTGAATATAATTAATAAGGTTGTGACTACAACATGGAAGATCAAGTATGCAAGGGGGGGATAAAAAAGGAATTATGTAAAGGAGGGAAGAAAATTGATATTCATCCATAATCAAGATTTATCTCTTCTATCTTATTTTGTCAATCTAAAACTTTGATCATGTTGCATGTCTCTTAATTGTCAAACAACTCAAAAACAAGAACAATGATCAATTGAAAATTATGAATTTAAAGATAATAATTTTGTGTTATATATATATATATATATATATATATATATATATATAGAGAGAGAGAGAGAGAGAGAGAGAGAGAGAGAGAGAGAGAGAGATGCTACTATTTAATAGATTCTCGACCATTTATGTTAGAGGGAAATGCTTATGGAAAGTGGAAACAAATGGAGGACAAGACACAAAGTGTCCATGTGAAATTTATTTAAAATTTTAACTCGGTTGCTTAATTCCACAATGTACTCATTTATTCCCAATTATACGTATCAAACTATGGCTTGAGCCAAAATAACAATACTTGGGTCATGATTTTATTATATTCAAAATAACCAAAGCAATCCTTTATATACCACTGTGTTTGAAAAATAACATTGTATTAACCAATTGGTATCTACAATTGTTCAATCTTGTATATCCAAATTTACTAATACCCATGTCACGTATAACCAAAGAAATATTGGGATGATTGACAATTTACCAGGCAATGAGCTATTTTACACACTAAAACAAAGTATGAAATATTATGCAAGGAAAATGATGTAAGAGAAATGGATGGATACTTTAGAACAAACACGAGCCCATATGCTCTGTCATGCAACCCAATCATAATATAATCAAGAAAGTTGGGCAGAAATCTCTCAATGACCATACCCACAGGGTATTATGAGTATTCACAACACATTAAACCAAGGAAACCTTTTTTCCAACAGAGAGAAAAAAAAAAAAGAATATACCAAGTGTTAGAATGAGTGAGAATGAGATGAGGTAAATACCAAGGCATAATACACCAAGGTTTCAACTCGTTCCTTTTAGAATTTGGAACAAATTCAATACGTAACCTAAATCGCATTTTAATATAAGGGGACAAACATTATTATGAGTTAAACTCATAATTCTTCCATCCAAAAACCATTTCGATTTTGCAATTAAACCATTCCAAAATATGGAAAAGAATATGGAAATTGATACAATGATATTGTCATAGCATAAAATACTCAATAAATTGTGACAGGAACAAACCCATTGTGATTTTTATCATCAAAATGTTTCCAATAGTAATAAATATTTTAAACCATATATTCCAAAACCTTTCAATTTATTTCCCATAGCATTCTATATATATATATATATATATATATATATATATGTATGTGGAAGATAGGGGAAAGAGAACCTTCATGATAGCAACTAGTTGCGGAGCCACATTAACTTGTTTAATCAACAAAATAGCTATAGTAATGCTCTCAAATATGTGTGGGTATATACCATGACAAGTAGAGGCCTATCGTTATACATATTGCAATTCAAAAAAGTTGTGTGAGATTCAACAGTTGTAGCAACAAACAAGCCCAATATTTTGGACCGAAAATAATATCTCCACGTTCCAAAACAAATGAATAATCCCTAACGAGCCAAAGATGTAAAGGTGCAAGTTCGGTTCCATTAATGCCAAATATTTTCAAAATTAATGCATGGCATACATGATGGGAAAATCACAAAAATCAGAAAGCACCCGAGGTCAATCAAACCTTTGTTATAAACATTTTAACATGTAAAAACCACTTAGATCCAAATCCATATGCACCACATTAATTATTGTCAAGATCCTATAAATATGAGATGTCATGGTGAAGTGACACACAAACCATGTCGAAACATCCACTTAAATCATGGAAACATTAATTCAAACAATTGATACATTGAGATGTGTGAATCATGTGTGTGTGTGTGTGTTGTTGGGTTGTTATATATTTTGCAGTGAAAGTCTAGTCGAGGTAGATCGAATGAAAATCAAAGGTTGATGTGGATCTACAACAGTCAAGGTCAAGGTGGCTCGATAGCAAGTCGAAGGTCGATGTAGTCGACCGGGTAAATTCAAAGTTTAAGACATCGATGGTAATTCAACCAACAAGAGGTCGAAGTGCGGGCGTGAGACAACCGACTAGAGACTGAATGAATGTCGACTAGTAATTTGACTCAGAGTCGACTGTAACAAAATCCTGAGATTCACAGGATTTGTAGCCAATGATCTGCATGGATCTATAACCATTTTTTGGGCGCCAATTATTTAAGGTTTTTCATGTTGTAAAGCATATAAAGATATGTTTTGTAAGGTCGTAAAGACTAACGCAAAATATGCAAATGAGTAAATTGTAGGTTGTTGGTCATGTAGATGTAAGCCAGATTGGCTACGGGTTTGCTCTTGCGCAGGTAAGAGGGTATGATTTTGATTGTGTCTTAGGTGTGGACCAAGGTTATAAATGTAACCTTTTATTCATATTGAATAAGACAACAAGATAGTAGAATGCTCAAGGAACATTGGTTTTCCCAGTTTTGGTTTCTAGGGTAAAATCTATGTGTACTATGTGATTGATTTTTCATTTACATTATTGATTAAATTATTCTTCTCTTCTGATAGGTTTAGTGTGGAAGTGTCTCTCATTTCCTGACAAGTGGTATCAAAGTGAAGTTCAACTATGACAAGTGGTATCAGAGTTGTGTTATGCTTTGGTGAGTGTATCAGATCTTGATTTACCAATCTTGAATATGAAAACTAAACCCTAGGTAAAGTAAGAATTGTAAGTCATAAATTGTGTTAAAGGTCGTGGTAAAGAATGGTGAGTAGTTCAAGAATAGAGATAGAAAAATTCAATGGCCAGAATTTTGAGCTTTGGAAGCTTGAAATGGAATATCTTCTTGTAGATTAAGAAAAATAGACAGTGGTCTGTCTAGGTACCCATCCAAAAGGCATGTCGATGGAAGAATGAGAGAAACTTGAAAGAAGAGAAAGAAGTATGATTCAACTTTGTCTTGCAGATTCAATACTATTGAATGTCTCAGGTGAAGATTCAACCAAGAAACTATGGGAAACATTAGGAAGTTTATACCAATCAAAATCTCTGGTAAATAAGTTGTTTCTTAGAAATAAATTGTATCTTCTAAGAATGAGTGATGGAAGTTTAGCAACTGAGCATTTAAATGCATTTAACACCATTTTAAGCTAGTTATCATCTATGGATATTAAAATCACCAAGGAGGAGAAGTGTATAATCCTATTATGTTCTTTTCTAGACTCCTGGGATAGCTTAGTCATTTCTATTGGGAGTAATACAACCACACTAGTGCTAGAGGATGTGGTTGCTTCTCTGTTATCGGAATAAATGAGAAGGAAGAACATAGAAGGATCAACCAAAGATGCTTTAGTGGTGGGAGGTCGATGGATTGAAAGAGATAAAGGAACATTCTTTGGTAGATCAAAATATTGGGTTCAGTCGACAAGAAGATGTTGGAAATTTGGTAAATATGGGAATTACAAAAAGGATTGTAAGTTGAGGGTTATGGAAGTCAGTATAGGATCCAACGAGAAGTGATCAACTGAGAGAAATACAACCCCGGATAAGGGAGGTGATGTGTACCTAACGTCGACCAATACACAGTCAGATCAAGGTGTTTGGTTGATCGACTCAGGATCATCCTATCATATGACACCATATAGAGAATGATTACGTGAGTATGAATGATATGATGGAGGTGATGTGTTCTTTGGGGACAACTCGACAACCAAAATTGTCAGACAAGGAAGATTTTGATTGATGTTGCAAGATTGAGTCTTACATATATTAAAATAATTTATCATCAAGATGATTGTATTTCATAATGTAAATAAATTTAGGTTTGGATGAATGACATAAATTCTGGAAATGGATGAATACCTTTTGTTTCGGGGTCAATCCCTTCTTTTTTTCACTTTAAAATTCCTTGATTCCCAAAATCATATTTCATTATTTCTTTCATGTTATTCTCCCCCTGATACATAACCAAATTCAAAGATTTATTTTGGATGTGGACAATGAATATGCTAGCATTTGATGTAGATGATGCATGATATGACATGCATGAGATTATTTTTAACAAACATTGGGATATTTGTTGATAGTGAATGGTTGGTTTGTTGTTATTTTGAACATGTAACACTCTTTCCTTACCATTTATGTTCACTTTACATACGTTATAAAGCCTCTCCTATTCCAAATTACTTTTCAATTCCCATGTTCTTAAATAAACATCAGCTATATGAGGTGGTGAAATTTGGACATATTTCAAAGAAGAGATGAAAATTTGTTTTGAGTTACCCTTCCCTTTTATCCCTAGTTGTATGTATGCTTTCTTGTTGATCAAGTCAGATTTATTTCTAAAAATAGGTTAATGCAAATTGTATTTTATGTTTCACTTTCTATTGTATGTATACTCTATTTTGGCCTTATGTACTATAGATGAGATTTTTCAGTAGAGGCAACTATGGAAGATAGAATAGAGGCAGGGAAAATAGAGATAGGAGGCCAAATTATTTTTGGAAAAGAGGGAATAAGTGGTTAAGGTTCTATATTCACTTTGATTTATATTCTGAGGAGTTTAATAAATTCTTACAAATGGGATTATTGAATCTATCCATATAAAGGGTCTTCCAACCTCATCCTCCACCTAAAAGACCACCTTTGCACCCTTATCCTAGCATCTTTGTCATACCAGTGCAGACACATGTGTCCTTACTACCTGATGTCTCGTTCAATGATAGATGCAATGACATTGTACATCCTCCTTCCCCTTGTTTTGATGGATGGCCAACAACTTCTTTACCATTTCCACCACCACCTCCTCTTGAGTGACCTACTCAGCTTACTAATTCCATTACTTCACATGAATTTCGCAAATCTTTCAAAGCATACGAAATAGATCCTATCAAAGGAAAATGGCCTTTCCATTCTGTTAAGTCCAAACAATCTCAGACATCCTCACATTCAATTACATTACATTCCCTACACCCCAGACATGAATATAGGAATATCTCTTTTGGAGACATGCACCCAAAGGCATCATCAACAAAAGGTAAAATGCCTATCAAGGCATTTTCATAGGTGCTTAAAGTAACAAAGTCTTAGGAAAGTGGACAAAGGAAAACTGCCTCACACAAAAAATATGATTTTTTTATTTTATCATGTTATTTTATTTTTACTATTGTGACAAACTTCACTCATTTTTGGACAATAGTTGTTTTTAGACAGCATATTGGCATATTTATTTTTGAAATATTTCATTTTTGAGCTGATTTTACATGTGTATGAATGATGATATTTGAATGACATGAGATACATATTTATCGATGGAGGTACAAGGGAATATTTTTAAAATTAAACGATAAGGTTGTTTAGGGGATCCCCACCTAATAGTTAATATTTATTATACCCTTATCATTATTTATTAATATTTAATTATGAGTTGCCCCTATCTAACTAAAAGAAGTTGGAAATACTAAAAACTACTTTTGGAGAATAAAAGGAGAACATGAGGGACAAGAAGAAGGGGGACATAAGAGAGTTATAAGCACAAACTCGTATAAGGTTTGTTATTGCTCTAGAGTGAGATTACATTGCTACTTCATTCATTTATAAATCACTTAAAAGTCAAAAAATTCTTGTTGATAATAAGGTATTACTAAAGGTGGAAATAAGAAGGACCAAGAAGCATTGATTGTTGACATGCTTCAGATGGTTGATCATCTATTTCTACTAGTATGTAACTTATTGGATTTATGAGTTTATTTTCAGTGCTAATTAGGAATTTTTTGTAGAGTCAAGACAGTGGCATATTTTGGCTTGTTGATCTAGTTTTTCTGAGGCTTGGTTTTACTTACAAGACACTAGTCCTATTTGTGTGATGTAACATTCCACCTTTGAATTCTAAGTCTTATGCCGGTCCTTACCCATTCTGAGGTATGAAAGAATTTTTTTGGCTATATTTCATAAATAAATTAATAAAATCGTTTGATAGTTTTGGGGTCTCATTTTGGACTATATGTGTTATCTTTATTCATATTTTATGTTTTATGATTGTTCATAAAATTGTTATAAATTTTTCTTATAAGCACTTATTTATTTCTTTTTCATAACACAACATAAAAGATAGCATTATTCCCAAGAACATATTTATTAAGGACTAATCGATATTTTTGCAAAAGGCTACAAACATAGGGTAACAATCCCGCCTATCTTTATTTAGCCCAAGAAGATTAAAAAATGTTGGTACAAGGATAGCCATTCATTTTCATCAACTCATACATGGGGAACTAATGCCAAAAGAAAAGATCAAAATGCAATACCAATCTAGATCACTTCAAATTACATGTGCATCATCATTTAAAAATCTGTAAAACTTGCATTAATTAGCATTGAACAACTTCAAAACTTCTAATTAAGAAAAACATACTTCAAAGAAAATAAATGGCCTTGGAGCATATCACCAATAAATTCCACATAGTATTTTTGTTTCCACCTTTCAAAATAAACTTGTTGTCAACAAGATAGTTCAGTTCTCATGAAAACTCAAAATGGAATGAAAAGATGAAAATCTCACCCCATGACTTAGGAATACCTTATCACTAGTCTCACTTCTCCATTCTCTCATGTTCTCTATTGAACATCTCATCTTATTTTATATCTTCTTCAAAGTAGTTGATCAATTCAACTAATTTTATTTACAAAATTAATTACCTTTTAATTTATGAGAGAGTAACTTGTTTTAGGATAAAGGTTCTTGAATGTATTTTTATATTTTGACTAATAGTAGGTGGGACCCACTAGATTTTCAAAACTTTTATTTATAAAAATTTCCCTTGCATCTCCCAAAATCATTTGAACATATATACACATGGAAATAGAATATAAATCAATAAATGGAATCATCAAAATAATTCCAAATCAGAAAAACATGTGTACCTCCTATTTATCAAAAAAATATGATATTTTAAGTTCTCAAAATAAATATCATTTGTCAGCTATCTTTCCAAAATAAAGTCTCATATGTCCAAAAATAAACACTTTCATGACATAAGTTAGAAGAGTTGAGGGTATTATATTGGGGTGAGGTTGCAAAGGTGCACTAGGGGAAGTTGGGGGTTGAGGTAAGATTGGCCTCCCATTGAGGTTTAAATAACCAGTTTGCACCAATTGGTTGAACTCGTATGAATCTGCATCAAAATGGATATAAAACCTTATCTAGTTGTGTCTCCCTTGCTTCCAAAACATGTTAGGCATTCTTCCTCTTCCTCCTTTGTTACCCATGTTACTCCCTCTGCCTCCCCTACTAAATAAGATCATACATATTCCATTTCAATCAATGAATATGAATCTTTTAAGTTTAATGCAACACACAATAAGAAAAACATACTTGCATAATTTGTTGAATGGAATTAATAAGGTTGTAACTACATCATGGAAGATCAAGTATGCAAGGGTGGAATGGGTGGAATAAAAAAGGAATTATGTAAAGGAGGGAAGAAAACTAATATTCATCCTTCATAAAGATCTATCTCTTCTATATTCTTTACTCAATCTGAAAATTCAATCATGTTGCAGGTCTCTTAAATGTTAAACAACTCAAAAACAAGAACAAGGATCAAATGAAAATTATGAATGACAAAATAATATTTTTTTGTTGTCTTTTTATATATATATATATATATATATATATATGCTATTATTTAATAGATTCTCGACCATTTATGTCAGAGGGAAAATGATTATGGAAAGTGAAAACAAATGGAGGACAAGACACAAAGTGTCCATGTGAAATTTATTTAAAATTTTAACTCCATTTCTTATTGCCACATTGTACTCATTATTCCCAATTATACATATCAATCTACGGCTTGAACCAAAATAACAATACTTGGGTCATGATTTTATTATATTCAAAATAACCAAAGCAATCCTTATACAACCCTGTTTGAAAAATAACATTGTATAAACCAATTGGTATCTATAGTTGTTCAATCTTGTATATCCAAATTTACTAATACCCATGGAGAGTATAATCAAAGAGATACTTTGACGATTAACAATTTACCAGGAAATGATCTATTTGACACATTAAAACAAAGTATGAACTGTTATGCAAGGAACATAATGTAAGAGAAATGGGTGGAGTCCTTAGAACGAACACGGGCCGATATGCTTTGTCATGTAACCCAAGCATAATATAATCAAGAACATTGGGTGGAAATATCTCAACGACCATACCTATAGGGTATGTCAATTTCACAATCTTGGGCATAATGGAATAAACATTTCAAATTATGAGTATTCACAACACATTAAACAAAGGAAATATTTCTTCCAAGAGAGAATATATATATATATATACACCAAGTGTGAGAATGATTGAGAATGAGATGAGGTAAAGATCAATGCATGATACACCAAGGTTTCAACTCATTCCTTTTAGACTTTGGAACAAATTCAATACGTAACCTAAATCACATTTTTATATAAGGGGACAATCATTATTATGAATTGAATTCGTAATTCTTCCATCTAAAAACCATTTCGATTTTGCAATCAAACCATTCCAAAATGTGGAAAAGAATATGGAAAGTGATACAATGATATTGTCATAGAAAAAAATACTCAAGAAATTGTGACAGGAACAAACCAATTGTGATTTTTATCATCAAAACGTTTCCAACAGTAATAAATATTTTAAACCATATATTCCAAAACCTTTCAATTTCCTTGCCATATCAGTCTATATATATATGGAAGATAGGGGAATGAGAACCTTCATTCTAGCAACCAGTCGTGGAGCCACATTAACTTGTTTAATCAACAAGCTAGTGTAACATCCCACTCTGGCGCACTTACCTAGCTTATTCTTTGAGGACACTTGCTCGCAAGTGATCTGGATTTATATGATAAAACTTTTCTTTCATTATGATGCATTGAGTTATATGACAGGATGTTTTTACTACCTTGGCGTA
>ML806617.1:172569-223207 GCA_009831015.1 Picea engelmannii | reverse complement strand
TATTGGACTCCATTTTGAGGCTGGCACTGAGAAAGTAGGTTCTCAGGTGCCCATACACAAGATCAGCAACCTATCACTGAAAGTGATAGTTATTCTCATTGGGTAGATCACTATATCCACGACTTTGCATCAGACTTCCCGAGCACATATGCATTGTGCAGTACAGTGCTTAAATGCACGGATTTTTGACTGGAGCACAACCATGCTAGATTGCATGAAGAGACAGCTAACAAAGTGTCGGATACGGGAAAACCGAAACTTTAGGTTTGGGACTGTTTTATGTTCCTTTTTCTTCTATAGGGTACCCAGTCTCAGTCCTCGAGAGACGATACGAGGGCATGAGGCCTCTCTCCCAGTTCTATGCAGATGGGTGGTTTTGTTGTCGCGATAGGGGGGAGGGAGGACCATCGAGGCCTTCGATGATAAATTTTTTGACTGGTGGTCTCGGCATATTCCAACTATAGAGGACTACCCCTATGTCGGGATCAACTTTTATAGAGATCCTGACATGCTTGTACCTACCGGAGTGAAGCGAGGAGAGCTACGTATGCTTTTTTTTCAAAGTTATTTAATTTTTTATTTATTTTTATATATATCATTTTTATGTGTACCAGAGTATCTGAAAACTATGTATCTGTTATGTACAGATGTGGTACCAGTGCGTCCAGCAGACTTCTTGAGGACTAGGCGGTGTCCTCGACCAGAGGTAGGACCCGCCAAAGTAGCAACAACAGCAAGGGGGCCTCCATCCGGAGAGGCTGAGAGAGTATTGAGATGGGTGGAGCGGAACCTCACCATGCTCATGTGTACAATCCCTATGGCAAAGATCAAGGATCTCCCACCGTCGATGCAACCTCACATAGTTGCGGTACCACGGACCTAGGTCCATCTCTTCCAGCTTTTGGAAAATGTCTTCATTCACTACTTATGTGTTGAGGGCACCTTTTGTATATTTTTGAGGGCATAATCCCCGTGACTCTTACTGGACATATTTTTGAGGCACTTGTGCCCACCCACGTACTCTGATATTTTTTATATATATATGTGTATTTACATCTTTTTATGTCTTATGGATTACATCTATTTTACAAATGTATTTACATGTGCGTGTATGTGATTTTTCTTACATGTGTGCAATATGCCAATCTAATACATGATTAGCTAGAGTATCTGTGATTTGATTCAATCTCCTAGGAACATGGATATACGTAATGTAATCAAAGCTTCGTGCTAAGAGATGTACCCTAAGGAACCATCGGTGTAGAGTAGGATCATAAACGCAGTAAACCCCATTTAACTGGGACACAACCAGTTGAGCGTCTAAGTAGACCTGGAGGTGAGATATACCATGCAAAAAAGCGTCACGAAGCAACTCTAAGACTGTGTTGTATTCCGTGACATTGTTTGTGGCATCACCTAAACATATACCTCTTGAAGATGGCAACTGGCCCTGAGATGTGAAAATCACCCAAGCTACGGAAGCAAGCCTCTGAGTGTGTCGGCTAGCATCATCCACAAACCCAATGAACACCTCTTATTCACTTGACATCTACCATAGTGAAAAATATGACATCAAAAACGACACATTCATAAAACCAAAAAGATAAAAAAAGAAAAAAAGAAAAAAAAATGTATAAGAACTATACATATGTACAAGAAGTCACCCAAGGTGACCCACCTATGAGTAATACTTCTTGAGGTAGAGCCCATTTCTAGGCTCCACCAAAGAATTTCCCTTATATTACACCAGATGACAAGCTCCCTTCTTTAGAACCTCCTTCACAATGAAAGGTTTGAACCACATGGGTTTGAACTTTCCTGCCCCCAAGGGATCCTTATCTTGTTCATAGACGAGGACAAGGTCACCTTCAGAGAAAATCCGAGGATGGACAGACTAATCATACTAAAACTTGACTTTTTGTTTGTGAGCCTCGTTAGCCAAGGCTGCATCACAGCGTTGCTCATCAAGCTGCTCGAGATATAATAAACACTCTTCAAGCAATGAAGTGTCTGGCAATAACTGTACTGCCAACTTTAGAGACGGGATATGGCACTCAATAGAAAAGATTGCTTCCATTCTGTAAACGATTTGGAAAGGTGAGAAACCGGTTGCAGTCTTAACAGATGTTCGATAGGCCCATAACGTGGAGTACAACATCAAATGCCAATTTGACTTGGCCAAATTGATCGTTCGTTGTAGAATAGTCTTAATGGACTTATTCATAACTTCCACCTGACCATTCTCTTGTGGGTAGTAGGGTGACGAATGTTCTTTCCTCAACCCAAGCTTTGACATTAGCTCGGACATCATTTTATTATGAAAGTGCCTGCCATGGTCAGTGACAATCTCCCTCGGGACGTTGAACCTTGCTATTATCTGGTTAAACAAAAAGAGAGTTGTTGTCTAACCATCATCTTTAAAAGTTGGCATAGCCTTGACCCACTTCATAAAGTAGTCTACTGATATGATGATATAACGGTGCCCCCTTGCTGAAGGGGGGTTGCATGTAGCATAATCAATCCCCCACTTGGTGAAGGGACCAACTGTGATGATGGGAAACATGGGAGTGGGGTGTGCCCTCATCTTTCGAGAGAAGACCTGACATGGGTGGCACTTCTTGACCGATTCAACACAATCTTTGATAAATATCGGCCAAAAGTAGCCGGCTCATAGAATCTTTTGGTTTGTTTCCAACCCATACAAATGACCGCCACATGCTTCGTTGTGGCAATCGTTAAGCATGATTTCCTCTTCTACATGAGTGAGACACCGAAAAAGGATGCAAGCTACACCTCGACGATACAAAGTGTCCTCGAGTATGAGATAGTTCTTGGCTTGATGGCATATACGGCGACGCTCATCACGAGAATTAGAGGTGGGGCACTTCAAAGTCTGGAGATATACTAGTATATATCCATACCAGGGGTCCAAATATGAAATCAAAAACATGTCTCCTTTGATAGGCGACTCCTCGAGTATAACATCACCTGATTCGACCGAAAGTTCTGAAATGAGTTCCATGAAGACTAATGACTTTTTGGATTTTGCCAAGACAAAATCCAAGTCAAATTATTGGAGGATAAATATCCATATAATGATATTTGCGCCGATTACACATCATGTCAACACATATTGAAACGGATTCACAATGGCAATGACAGTGGCCTTACGAAACAAGATGTAATGACGGAACCGTTGGATGACATGAACTGTTGCCAACGCAAGTTTTTCAATGTGGGAATAATTGAGTTCTGGTCCAACCAGGCCTCGGATCAGGTAATAAATCACGTATTCTGAGAGAAAATCATCCTCCTGAACCAAGACCATGCTGATTGTCGACTCTACAGGGGCCAAGTACAATAAGAAATCTTTATTATAATTGGGTGGTTGAGGCAGGGGGGCAGACGTGAGGGCACGTTTCAATGCTTCAAAAGAGCATTGAGCGGCTTCGTCCCAATGAAAAGGAACATCCTTCTTTAGTAAACACATGAATCCCTTTGTGATCTCGGCATAGTTTACAATGAATGTCATAAGAAGTTTTATTTTCCCTGTAAACTTTGAAGATGAGGGATTGTTCACGGGGGAGGCAACTGAACTATCACCTCAACCTTTAGAGGATCAACCATGATCCTTGTTTTTGAAACTATGAAACCAAGAAGAAAACCTGATGCTACGAAAAAACTGCATTTGTTTGGATTCAAGCGAATCTGGTAGTAGTGACATCATTCAAAAATAAGTCGGAGGTGTGCAGGATGATCAACTCTCTTACGAGATCATGACACTAAATCATCAAGATAAGCCTCGACTACATGTTTGAGGTTGTGGAAAGAAAAAGACATGGCCCGTTGAAAAGTAACTCCAACATTTTTCAGACCAAAAGGCATCTTCCGATAAGCGAATGTACTCCACGGACAAATGAATGCAGTTTTGTGTTGGTCTTCAGGTTTGATCTGTATATTATTGTATCCCAAAAAACCATCCATGAAAGAAAAATCCTCGCAACCTACGCAGTCATCAACTATCTGGTCAATCAATGTCGTGGGGAAATTATCCTTTGGACAGGCTTTGTTCAAATCACGGAATTTTTTACATACGCGAATCATACCTTGTTTTTTTTTTACTGGCACAGGATTCAACACCCATTGAGTCAATTGGATGGGGTAGATGAAACCAGCCTTGAGTAGTTTCTCTACTTGAGCCTTAATATTTTCTTCTTTCCTAAGATTAATTGAACAAAGCTTCTACCAAACCAGCTTGGCATCAGGATAAGTTGTGATTTCATGTTCGACAATTCTTGGATCTATGTCTGGCATTTCCTCGTAAGACTAGGAAAACACGTTGCGTCATTATTTAAATAAATCCGTGTAGATTTGAATCTTCTCGGGGGAGGAATCTGCTCCGACGAAGATATTCTCCACAATGTCAGGGGTTCTGGAGATATCAATAGGTACCGTTTTAGCAATGGTTTCCATATTTCCTTCAGTGTAAACAATGTGCGTAGCCAAAGGATTGATAGGACAAGCCCTATCTCTAGTCATAGTCAGGGTGAATTCTCTTGCTTCAATTCTTCTTAACTCTGGGAGAAAATAAGATCTATGATAAATATCATCCCAGGGTCTGTCCGGACTATTAATTGCCTCAATAATTGCCTCGTCTATGGCAAGACTAAGTCTAAAGAATCATTATCGATGAGGGAACCTTGAGCCCAAATAGGCTCAAGAATCGGATCTAACTCTTGTGCGGGAGTCATATCGGGGTCGGCGAAAGCTTTCTGGAATATAGAGTACGTAACTTCTGTCACGGACAAAGGCATGGCCATGCCATGGTTCCCTATCCCCTCCATCATAGCTTATGGGGAAGGAAGAGTCCATGCATCATTAAAGTAAGTTGTGCGAAATGACGATATTTGAAATATTTCAGCCCTATACTGGTCGAGGACAGTCGATATGTACTGGACATTGTTGGTCAGAGGCGAGTAATCGAAAGTAACCATCAAAGGTGGGCATAAACCAACCCCTATGTTGATGATGTCGGACTGAGGATTATCAATCATCAATACCATGGATACCCTCGATGAAGGGTCAAGACGGGAGAAGGATAATTGATCAATGGACATGATCCGACCCTCGTGTGGAAACAAAAAGACCCAAAAAAATATCACGACAACTTCTTGAATAGCATATTTCCAACTCCTTCCTAACAAGAGATTGTAGTTGAGAGATGCATCGACCACTTCAACCTCAACGCACATGGTCTTCCCCCCTAAATGCATGGGAAAAGAGGGGATGATTCCATGTGGTTGGAATGAACGACCGTTGAAAGAGGTAAGAAGAGTAGGTAACGGAGACAAAATGGGTTGTCCCATGGCCTTCCAACATGTCAAAGACATCATGCATGTCAAGGCACCCTCATCAACCATCGTGCGAAAAATGTTCCGAGTAAAAAAATTTGTGGTGTAAGCCACTACTATATGGAATTCCATGTGGTAAGGAAGATGAGGTTTTAAGTCGGTTGTATCAAACATGATAATTTCTGGATTAAAAGTCTCAGCAGATCCTAAGGCAGCTAACAAAGCCTTTCTCTGGGAAGGGAAGCTCTGGAGGACTTCCAAAGCTGACATTGCACAAGGGGTTTGAAAAAAATCCTCCACCACAGAGTAGTTCCGGGCAGCCCTTGCATTTGGGTTATGGGAATGTTTCTTGAACGCACCTTTTGGGATGTGTATCATTATTTTTCCCAACGTCTTCTCAATATGGAGAGGAAGAGGTGGGTTTTCGGCTTCTTTACCCTTCTCAAAGGTGTTTGTCATTCCGTAGTCACGTGTCCTAGTTATTATGTCACCACTACCTTTCATCATGTACACATTCACGGACGAAGGATTACTCGAAGATGGAGGGGGTCAATGACTTCCCCCCTCCGTGCTCGAAGAGGCTTGAGTTAAAATTTTCCCATGTGGAAATGGGTTTCTTAACACGGCAGCTTGTTGTTGTGCCAATAACTTTTGGGCCTCCGCAAGCTGAGGGCACTGGTGAGTCAGGTGGTATTCCGTGCAAAGATTACATGGATACTTTGACTTCTTATTTTATGTGTTTCCCCTGCCAACATTATTGGTAGGTTTCTTATCCCCCTTTCCCTTCTTTCATTGTTTCTTCTTTCTGTCAGGCTACTGGGTGGCCTTCACGTTTTTCGATTGCACACTATGTTCATCTGATGTTTGAGTAGGGGGAGCAGCTAAACCAATGGTTTGGCTAGCTGTTGTCTGTTGTATTGAAAATTATTGCAATTGATTCGACAGCTAATCAGCAGGCTTCTTTTGCGTTGAACCAACAATACCATTGACATGTGGTTGAGATATGTGTCTGGTCTTTTCAAGTATCGATCATGGTGCATCTAGAAAAACTTCGTAAAGTAAACCAGATTGAGAGTAAATCAGCTCTAGCTGTTGAGCTCTCACTATCACTTCTTCTTCTGAAAATACCCATGAGGTTGCGACATCTTTAGATAGATGGGGTACCAAAGACTTAAGGAACCACTCAAGCAGGAATGTTGGTGGGACTGGTACTTTTATCAAATTATTTTGGCATCTCCATTCTTGGATGTGATCTGAGATATGGTCCACTTTTGTCTGCTCAAAGTTGTCCAATAATTCGATGTCGGCGTTGTATCTCACAGGTAATTGGAAATGGTTTAAAAAATCCATTGCCAATTCACGGAAGGAAGAGTATCTTGAGTGGTCGAGTTTGATGTACCATTTTTCCGCACTCCCGATGAGACTGCGTTGAAACAAACGCAACTGGATGGAGTCATCTCTCAATGAGTTGGACAAGCACCATAAATGGAAGGTAGTCATATGATCACCAAGATATTTTTTAGGCTTAGCCTCGAACTTTGGAATGTCCGAAGGAAACTTGGTCAGCATAGGAGGCCAACACGGATCATGACAGATGAGGTCTTTTAATAACCTTGTCAAGTCTGGCAATTGCAGAGTTTCCAGAAATGATAATTTGGGTTGTTGATTATAACCAGGGAAAATGGAGCCTGGAGTTTGGCTGGCACCAGGTTGCCAGGAAAAGTTAGGTTGCTAGTCAGGGTTCTGGTAATAACCATGGTTGTGACCAGCATACCGATTCTATGCTTGTTGATACATCATCAGCTGACTTTCGTAATAGGACATAAAGGGCTAGGCTTGCATCACATTCGAAGGATTTTGGGAAGGGTTTCCCTCTCCCGATATGACGGGCATAGGTGTTGAGCCTTGCCTGGGGTTCCATTGGCTATGGAAGGGGTTTCCCCCGGTCAGCATCCCTGACAAGGGAACTGATCCCTACCATAGATTCCAAGGTCCTTGTGAGGAAGGAATTCCTAAGTTTTCCCCCTATGCAGGAATAGTACCCTGCATAGGATTTTGTTGTCCATAACCAGGGTTTCCCCCGGTTGAGATGATAGCTGACGAGAATGTGTTGTTACCAAACGCGTAAAACAAAGAGAACAGTTTCGAACCTACTGGCATGTTATAAGAAGGAAGTCCTTGAATACCTACTCCAAATGAACTATAGTTTACGTTTGGCCCGGTGGAGTGTTGGTGAGCACTACCAAGCAAAGGGGACGAAGGAGGTATATGACCCCCTCCATAAGGGAAAGCGTTATAGGGAGATGAATTGGCCCCCATGGATCCTTGCAGAGGAGCATTAGAGCTCCCTACCCCCAAACCTAAGGTCTATAGAGTGGAGTAGGAAAGGACAGATTTTGTATCGAAGCCATGTATCCCATATGAAAATGGAGGGCCTATCGCACTCTAGGTGAAAGGAGCAGTGATCACCACCATAGATGGAATCGGACCATTGCCCAAGGTAGAGGCAGTCGAGACCATGGTGGTCCAAACCAGCGACGGTTGGTTAGGAGGTGGAACACCCCCTGTGGTGATAGTCATAGAGGGAGTATGATAATTCCCTGAAGAAGTAGCATCATTTGTCTCCATCGCTACTTGTGACACTACCTGACACTCATAAGGTTTAACCTATACAACGATGGGCATTGATAGATTAGTGATTAGAGGGTTATAAGGACCAATATCTTTCACTCTGAGGCCAACAATGTTTGGTTCCTCTGGAATCAAATGTTCTCCTCTCAGAGATGGGTTGAGCTCAATTTATTGTGGCTCGGTCACCTCAAAAGACCCTTGTTGATCTAGTCTTCGCCTTAGCGGTGGCGGGGGTGGCTCCAGATTAATCGGCATCAGGCCAAGAAGCCTTCACAACCGGCAGAGCTCCTGATCCTCCATGGTGTGAGAAGATCAGTAACACACTAGGGATTTCTATTAACATTAAAAACTATCACACACTAGAAAAATCTCCTATGATATAAGACAAGAAGATCACTAGCTAGTAGGAAGAATAGTTACACCAACCAACACTAGTGAAACTTACCGGTGCAAGTGAAACTTGAATACGGAAGCACCCTCTGGGTATACTCTACAAAGAGTGGCTCAATGTCTACCCTAGGTACTGTGGTATACCCCTACACTCACCTATGTAAGTCACTAAGATAAAGGAAACTAGGTTGTCAACGTGCGAACAGTCACCAGGAGGGTACAGTTAACAGTCGGGTGGACCGCAATGAGCAGGGTATCAAGCCTGAAACCTATCAAGGGTATCAAAAGCAAGTGTTTTGGAAGACAACTAAGGATCTTGAAAGGATTCGATACCCATGAAGCTCCGTGGAAAATGGGATCAATGGAATCCCAAGATAAGCCCTCTATTTGTGTTCCCCACTCTACTTGGTCTGTCTTTGGAGGGGTTATGTCTGCTACCTTTCCTTACGTGACCTCGTGTTTAGACCCTATGTTAGAGGGGGGTTCCGGATAACTTTCACGGTTACTAGAATTTCAAGCACTCCCTAGCTCAGACTCTTATGTTTGTTTTTGTATCCTTGAGAGTTTCCTCTCCAATCCTAAATCAAGGCTCTAGCCTAGACTGCATTTATGGACCCTACAAACACAAAGTCTAATAACTTTTAATTAAGCGTTAATTTTAGTGGTTGTATTAAGTCAAAAGGAACAGAAGTGAAACCAGTGATTTTCTTTAAGAGACAAAAGAGAAGAACATAACATGATACTGGAAACAAAATACTCCTTCTTCACAAATAAAGATTTTCTAAATTAAAACTCTTTCACCAAACTTTTCATAACTACTTTTCTCAGATCTTTTAAAAGAAAAACTTAAAATAGGATTTTTCTCGAGTACGAGCTACTTAATTTCCTATGCATTCAAGTAAAGAACTTAAGAAAACTTTATTTTTCCTTGGTAAATGAAGCAACTAACCTAAACTACTTTACCAAACAAAGAAATGAAAGATTTTTTTTTTTATTGTTATATGCTTCAAAACAAGAAATTTGAAAATGAATTCTTTTATTTTCTTCTAAAGAAAAAAAGGGAAAATTGAAGACAAGTCAAGACCAATAAACTAATTCATGCCCAATCGTGGATTGCAGGGAGTCACTGATAATACCAAACAGTTAGATCAAAGCAGACTCATAAACTTGTCTAAAAACCCTATCAAAGAAAACACAAGAAATATTTTGATGAAAAGAAAGCTATGTTGAGGTCAGGCCTAGGCTACAGACTGCTATAACAGAGACCAGGGCTAGATCAAAAAAACCCCTGAGAAGTGTGACTTCTGACAGGGAAGAGGATGACTGCCTCTTATAAAAAATATTTCTCAACACAGGCACGCTACTGACACTTGAGAAGACAGAGTATGCATGTGGCCTGTCCAAAGGCAGGGTGCATATACATGTGCGCAAGCCCACTATAGGTCGCGTACACCTCTGTAACTTCTCAAAAAAAAATGAAAATCAATAGTCACGCATGGGCAGGGAGTACTAGTATGGAAGACCAGAATCCCTTAAAGACACACAAGCTTACAAAAACTTAAAAATAGTGAATAAACTGATTCAAAAACACCCAAAGAAATATCCCCAAAGACCCTAGAGGCTCCCCAGTATGGTTGCCAATTCTCCTATAGAGGGAAAACCCCTCTACAAACTACACCAGGGTTATAAAATGTAGGTAGATCTAACTATCTAAAGTATCCTACTTTTTATCAACTATCTCGACGTTATCCCACAATCATACATAAAAGACAAAGTACAGGGATCCGATAGGCATACCTTAAACTCTGTGTCTGGTATCGATCCCTTTGCTCGATTTTTTCCTGACTGCAAGTCTCCTCCCAAGGCTGACCTGCATTCACCAAAAGACAAACAAGAAACTACAAGCATACATTATATGTATTGATTAGTGGGTTAGACATCATAACCAAGAAATGTAAACAAATCATAAATATTTAAGATGTCATCTGGCGGGACGGAAAAAGTACTTCTTTATATTAATCTCACAAAATTCGTTTACAACATGAGACCGACACTGCTCCTTGATCTTGGTCATGGTATCCTCTTCACCATGCACCAACTGCTTCCAAATATTCTTCTCCTCTCCAGTTCTCTCTAGGGAAATGGTAAGGATTTGCAAAGGAGGAAGAAGGAATTCTGGCTCAAACTCACATAGTGGTTGCAAAATATTGGGGCAATGAGGGAATATTGAAATGGGCAGAGTTTATATGATCTCATGCTTCCTTTTGGAATGGGGCCCCAACACCTTATTTTATAGGACAAAAGAGATAGTAACAGTTGGGGTGACTGGCTATGGGCGGTCAAATGGTTAAGTAATGGCCCAGAAACCTGTATCCATTTTCAATTTTCATTTTTAGCGATTTTTTGTGAGTGTCATGGGTTGTAGTGGTGCAGAAAACATGTGTACATGGGAAGTAGTGGTGTAGGGCACGTACACCTTCAAAAAAATTGTTCTTAGAAGAGTTGTTCAGTGATGGCTTGGCAAAGAGAGAAAGTAATATGACCTGATGCCAGGTATGCATGTCTAGTGCAATTTAGGGTTATAACAATGGGTGTCTCCTAACTAGGTTTTATTTAGGGTTGGATTAGGAATCTTCTTAGTTAGGCTAGGGTTAGTTGACTCAAATTTTATTCTATGCAAAACCCATTCTCTCAAGTTGTAATTGTTTTTAAACAAAGATTTCTTTTTTTTAACTATTTCATGCACCCTTCTATATTTTATCAATTCTTTAGGTTCTTACTTACTATTTCCTAACCATTGATTTCCTTCACATCTTTACTCATGTCACAATTCAATTATCCCCTTTATTAAAATTCATGGTTGGATTTAATAACTAATGCTCTATTCTTTAATTAATTTAATCCTTCAAGGTCAAATCATTCCAGTGCTTTCTAGGCCACCTATGTTTATTGACTCAGGTTTTGATTGTGTGATGTTCCCTTCAAGATGAAACTCGTGCTCCAAGGGTGCCACTTGGTTTGCCTTATTTTTGGAATTTTTCCCAACCCCTTGGAGTCAAAACTCCATTTGGTCGACCTTGTGAGAGACTATGGGCTTCTAAGAAATAAGGACCCCGCCTTATTCTGCACCCCTTAGAAATCCATGTGAGTGATTGTCTCAGTCTTCCCTCACAGCACTATGGACCACCCAACTACTTAATCATTAACCTATAGCTCTGGCCACAGTAGAAGTGCTAGTAGGTTGTGGCAGGGACGTTGCCATGCCTCTCCCTCAAAATATGGTTTTCTGCACAAGGCCCCTTTACTCCTTATGTGAGTAGGATTAGAAATCATCATCAAGCATGCATCCACTGACAAAACAGTGTCAAAATACATGTATAGAAATCATACTAAAATCCATCATACATCATATGTGCATAATAATGAAATACTCAAACAATACAATCCACTCCCTGACTCAATTCGAAGTCCAAAGAATCCCTTTGATGCCACCGACATCCATAACCTATCATGTGTCCTGCATACTTAAGACGACTTGTCAAAGCACATGTCAACACATATATATACATCAATAAGATAAATAAGCTATAACACCTCAACATCATCACATATAACCCAAAATATGAATGAAATCACAGTGGTCCATACCTGGATCACTTGCAAGCAAGTGTCCTCAAAGAATAAGTCAATAATAGTATGCTTAGTAGATCGGGGTGTTACATACACCCTCTTTTGTTTTAAAATTTGTCCTAAAGTTTGTACAGTATATGTAAAATCAAGTAAATAAATGTATTTGACATAGATCTATATGTCTAAATCTATCAAAACAAGTAAGGAAATCGTTGACGCATCTCATATGCTTCCTCCCAGGTAGTTGAGTGTGCACTATAATTGTTCCATTGGACCTTGACCTAATCAATTGTTCGACACCATAGTTGTCGAATGCGATGGTACAAAATATGGATTGGATCCGCCAGAAGAGGACCCTCATATGACACTTGCAAGGAACTCATGTCAATAACATGTGAAGGGTCACTAATATAGTGTCTCAAAACAGATACATGAAAAACATCGTGCATACGCCTCAAAGAATCAGGCAAGGCTAGTCGATAAGCCATGGTTCCCTTATTTTCCACTACTTTGAAGGGTCCCACGAACCTAGGGGAGAGTTTATCACCTTTTCCAAACTTGATCGAACTCTTCTACAATTATACCCATAAGAAGACTCTATCTCCAACTTCATAACTATGGTCAATGTGATGTGCATTAGCATAACTCTTCTATCGATATTGCACTTCTTTAATTCTATGTCTGGTTGATTTCATATGCTCTTTAATTTATTAAATCACGTATGTTCCTACCAGTACCATATCCTCAAGTCGATTCCAAATCAACGGCACTCGACACAGTCGCCCATAAAGAAACTCAAATGGTGTCATCTTAATCATACTCTGATAGTTTTTGTTGTATGCAAATTATACTAGTGGAAAGAATTCTTCCCAATGTTTCTCTTGGTCCATTACATACATATGCAACATATCCTCCAAAATATGGTTTTCCTTTTTTATTTTCCCATCTGTTTATGGGTGATAAGTTGTGCTAAAGTTTAATTTTGTTCCCAAAGCATCTTGGAAACTGGTCCAAAATCGTTATGTAAACATTGATCCTTGATCGGATATGATTATTTTTGGCACCCCATGTAATCTCAAAATCACGTTGAAAAACACTAGTTATGTTCGTTGCCTGATACGCCATACGCATTGGAATAAAGTGTGCACTCTTCATCAGAGTGTCAACTACCACAAAAATTGAATCATGTCTTCTTGTCGTTAGTGGCAATCAAACAATAAAGCCCATCGAAATTACTTCCCATTTCGATTTGGGAATATCGTGTGGCTTTAATAATCATGTTGGATGTCTATGTTCAGACTTCACTTGCTGACATTATAGACATCTCGCCATGTAACTAACTATGTCTTCCTCCATTCCCTTCCATAAGAACAAAGGCTTAATATTTGCCTTCATCTTTGTGACTCCTGGATGAGCCATGTATACCTCTCGATGTGCTTCACTTAAGATCAAACTTATTAGTTCGTCGTTAGGCGGTATGTAAATTCTTCTGTTAAATATCAATAATCCATCATCGTCTAATGAATAACCTTCATACCTCAGTACCATCATGATGTCTTGTCCAATATTTTTCTTAACTTCCTTATACCAGTCATCATCAATTTGTAGAGTTACAATATTTTCATGAAGATTCGTCTTAAGAGGTAACACCGAATATATGTGTGGCCTCCTACTTAGTGCATCTGCCACTATTTTCACAGTTCCTTTAATGTAAGAAATTTCAAAGTCATATTCTCTAAGCAATTCTGACCAATGCCTTTGTCACGCGTTCAGGTCACTTTGTATAAAAATATGTTGCAATCCACAGTGATTTGTCTTTAGTTAAAATTTTCATCCAACCAAATAATGTCTTCATACTCTCAAGGTGTAAACAATAGTTAATAACTTCAAGTCATGTGTTACATAGTTCTCTTCATGCATTCTAAATTTCCATGAAATGTAAGCGATCACTTGACCATATTGCATCAATACTCTACCTAACCCTTCCTTGGATGTGTCTGTGCATACCAAGAAATCCTTGTCCATGTAGAGGAATTTTATTATTGTTTTTTTCATCGGCAACTCCTTCAGCCTTTGAAATTATTTCATGCATTTTTCAATCCACAAGAACTTCTTGTTCTTCTTCTGCAATTTTGTGATCGGTTTTGCTATCTTCGACAATTCTACGAAAAATCATCAGTAAGTCTAGATAAACCCATAAAACTATGTACTTCGTGTACATTTGTCGGTCTTGTCCATTCCATAATATCCTCCACTTTCGTTGGATCCACAGTGATATCTTCGTCAAATAGGATATGTCCCAAGTAGTGAATCTTAGATTGGTAAAGATATAATTTCGATAGCTTCCCATACAGTTTTATTTCTCTTAGGCATTGCCAAACCAACCTCAAGTGTTCATAATGCTCTTCCTTCATCCAAGAATAAATCAGTATGTCATCAATAAAAACTTTAACAAATTTATCCAAGTATTCAAGGAACACCTCGATCATCAAACTCATGAATACCCCCAGGGTGTTTGTCAATCCGAATGGTAGAACTGTAAACTCATAGTGTTGAAATCTCATCTTAAAATCGTTCTTAGGGATATATTCTTCCTTAATCCATAATTGGTGATATCTTGATCTCAAGTCAATCTTTGAAAATATCATCACCCCTTTCATCTGATCAAACAAATCATCTATTCTCAGAAACAGATATTGGTTCTTGATTGTCTCTTTGTTCAATTGATGATAATCAATACAAAGTCTCCATGACCCATCCTTCTTCCTTACAAAAATAACTGGTGCGTCCCAAGCTGACACACTTGGACGAATAATTCCCAAATCCAACAATTCCTTCAATTTCATTTTTAACTCCTGTAATTCAAGCGTTGAAATCCGATAAGGAGCTCTTGCAATAGGTTCAGTTCCCTATTTTAAGTCTATTTTAAACTCCATCTCTCTTTCGAGCAGTAATCCTGGTAACTCTTCTAGAAAAAAGTATGCAAATTCTTGTACTATAGGAAGATTTTCTAGTCCTTTTTCCTCGCCCTTTTCATTCAATGCTAAGATTGCATATATTCTTCATCCCTTGTGCATACTCTTCTGCAATTGTAGGGAAGAATTGAACCTCAAGGACACTCCATGGATTCTTCCTAAAATCACTCTACTTTTTCCCAAATCATCTGTCAAACTTAATTGTTTCGTCTTATAGTTAATTATCACATCATGTGATTCCAACCAATCCATACCAATCACTATGTAATAAGATCCTAGTTTTGTGACATAAACATCTACCCTTGTTACAAAGCCTCCCAATTTAAGACTACATCCTATAACCTTTCCTTCAACCTTATGTTTGGAACCCGATGAATTTTCTACGTACTTGAACTCATCCTGCTCGACTTATTTTACCTTAATTCTCTTCAAAATTTCACTAGATATGAATCTCTCTGTAACACCTGGATCTATCAATACATTGTAGTTTTGGTATGTGATCATACCTGACATCTCTAGCACAGTGGACTAATGCTCAGTCTGGAATTTGTTCACCGTTACATGTATCTTGTCAGCCTTGACCAAATATCCAACTATAGTTGGTCCCGGTGATAAATTTTCTTTGTCCTTCTCAATCGAACAATATTGCTAGTAATCTGGCTTGCCACATGTCCATCATCTAGTCTTTGGTCCAGTGCTCTTGGTCCTCGAAGTAGAATTTGTTGGTCTAACAGCCTGTGATCCTGGTCTATTCTGTTGAATAGTCCTAAATTGTTGTTGCAGTCGACGTTGTTTTTGTTTTGATCCTTTGTAAGGATTCCTCTATTGAGGAGTATATTGTCATGGTGTCATAAACACTGGTCTCCCTAGCATAAATCGAGGCCTTGTAGTATGTATTGGTGGTTTTGAATGTTGTTATTCTCTTGATGATGTCTGTCCAGTCTGTCTAGAGGGAGTTCTACCCTGTCCCCCACCGTTCAACTCTTCCTCGGCTATGAGGGCCTTCTAAATTTCATCATGCAAAGTATGAGTCATTAATATCCTCACCTTCGCATGAATGTTGGAGTTAAGGCCAAACAAGAACTTGTTGACCTTCAACTTCTCTATGTTCAAATGTGGAGCATACTTAAGTAGCTCCATGAATCTGGCATCATACTCTGGCACTATACGACCACACTATCGTAATGCATTGAACTCATTAAGATGATGCTCAATGAATTCTTCAGACAAATATCTTTCCTGGAATCATTCATTGAACAGTTCCCATGACATGTCTTCAACATCCATGTTTAGTTGAGGCAGGAGCGTCTTCCACCATAGAAGATCACTCCCCTTCAACTGAAAGACTGCCATGTGGACCTTCATGTTGGAGGTGTAATCATTAAGTGCGAAGCAGATCGCCATGTTCTCCAACCATGCCTCAGTGGATAATTCATCTGGGGCATCCCAGAACTCAAGAAATTTCACCTTCTTGAGTTCTCAATGTATGCTACTACTACCAGTGGGGGGGCATTATGAACCCTCATTGGGTACAGACGCTCTGGCCTCATCTCTATCTAGGTGGTTTATCAACGCCTCTCACATCCTATGGAATGATATCATCATACTTAGTACATCTACCACAGAAATATGCTCTTGCTCAATATTTTGCTCATATTTCTGGGGGTTAGACCTTTTGGGCATGGATGCTATTGGAGGAGTCACACCCCTTCCTCCAGCACCACGTCATCTACTTCCTCTGCGTCCTCTAACCATGACTCCCAGTAAGAGAAATTTCTATATTTTTATTAGCGATCTAATTCAATCATTTCATTTAACACAGTGGATGGTGTAACAGTCCAAGGTCACAAGGTTGAACCCGCTCTGATACCATATGTAACAGCCCCTCTATTACGTCATATCAATACATGAGAAATAGTCTTATTTTATTTTTTTTGAACCATTAATAAGAATCATTAGAACATGAGAAACATGACAATAACATACTTCATTCCATTACATTGAAATTCATGATAATAACATATATCAGTAAAACACATCCTGGTTCTCTCAATTCATTTGCAAACTGGATTCAGATACTACTTGAAGCATGAAGTAGTATGTCACTTCACATAAAACAAAAAAAAACTACCCACCCAACCTATCCTACAAGGTTAGGACTTCCAAGACACATAATCAATGCTCAAGTCTAGGATTCGTCTGATTGATCTTGACCATTTAAGGTCTCAATACTAGCGATTATTCTAAGGAACAAGGAAGTGTCTAATTTCCATAATCTAATTTCATTCCAAAAATTTTAATATATAAACAACGTTCTTAACTACACTTTTGTAAATAGAGAAATATGGTAGACTGGTTACTTCATCAATCAACATTGCATGTTATTTCAATACCTTATCACCTTACTCAATACAAAAAACAAAATCATTTTAACCTACAATCTACCATTTAATACAAATTTAAATCACTTAGATACAATGAATAAATAACATGTAACTGGGAGAGAGTATGTTCTAAGAAAGAGTTTAAGTTATGTAAGAAGCCTAAAGCTTCTCTTCTAGTAACATAGTGCAACACCTCCAGATTCAATTCCAAAAGTGCGTAGATGGATCCTTGAAGGCCCAAGGTTCAGAAGATACATCACCCGAAGTGCACAGAGACCCTCTCAAGTCGAGTAGAGGTGTAAACTTTCGGAAGTACAATCTCAGGAGAGATAGTGTGAACATACACATGGGAGGCACAAGAACGCACACAAACATTAACATCTAAATCTCATGAGGAATGTGCTAATATCGTTGGAGTTTAAATCAAGGAAAATCTCAAGATCGACAGGGGTGCAGGGTTCAAGGAGGCTTCAAACCATAGAACCAGGAGAAAGCTACAGTAGCCATCAGATCTAGGAGTTCCATAGGAGGGTCATTGGATCAACATCTGATTAAGTCTCAGTCATCGGATCTCATCAAGGGTAGATCAACAACAGGGATCCATCACGATATTAGAGGGTCAAGTTAACTATCGCGCTAGTTTGGGTTCCGAAATCAACATGGGTCGTTGATCATCACCTATAAATAGATCAATGATTGGCATTAGTCACACTACCAATGAGCATTTTCGAATGCAGAAATCAGGAGGGAGTTTAAACACCATGCTAGTCGAGGCTCTGCAATCCTCCCAAGCCATCGATCTTCAAGATCGATGAAATCACAACCATCGAATTAACTCGTTTATTAGCACTCAAGGAAATGGGCCAAGTTCATAGTTGTTGGTCATACGAAGGGAGGATAGAGGCCCTTCGAGATATTTGACAAGGAGGGAAGAACCCGAAGTCTCAAAGCCCTGAAGTGATCTACACCATAGATCAATGAGTGTTTTCTAGCCATTGGATCTGTTAATATTTTCAAGTTAAAGGTGGATGATTAGATAAATTCAATATGCTCGAGGTTTAAGATCCGGGAGAAAAGGGAAGTGGAAACAATGAACAACTCGGAGTCTTGAACCCTGAAATGAATCTGGACCATTGATCCAGGACCGATCACAGTCATTGGATGAAATTCGAGTGGAAGGAAAGCGTAAGCACTTCCATTGATGACCACTTCGGCATTGACCACTCCAGCAAAAATAAGTCTGGAACATGTAAAAATACACGAAGGCCAAAGCCCTAGAGTCATGAATTAAGACACGTGGAAACACACTGAGATCCCATGTCAACAAGATCATGTCAACAAGGACACGTGGCATAATTAGATAGTGACAAGTGTCAAGGTCTAGTTGGAACTTTAGGTATGAAAGTTATGAATCAAAGTGACATGTGGAAACCACTCAGCTAGTGCCACATCAATAGTGACATCATCAGCCACGTCACTCAGAGAGTATTTCACTCCGGTAGATTTGAATCCAAAGTAAACACAGTTCTCCGAAGAGTCAGATCTATAAAATAATTTCTAGTCGTAGATCAGAGAAAGCTATAGGGATCGTTGATCTCTGATTTTAACGAGATTCGTCTCTCCAGCGAAGTTAAAGGTAAGGGTTAAATTTTGTGAATACCTTGAACTTTCAAACATCCAAAGTAATGGAGATATGTATATCTGGAGAACAACCAGGACCATTAGATCTTCAAGTTTGAGTCCTTCGGAGGGTTAGAAATTTGACACTCCAGAGGAAATACATTGATGGTTACAAAAATGTGATACTCTTGGAGTTTCGAACTCCAGAGGGGATCTCCGCCATAGAAACTTCTTGCCAGCCAACTCACTTTTTCCTATCATCTATAAGATGCCTACACCTATGTCTTGCAAACATAGAAGTTTTGTCACAATTTCGAATAAACGATACTTTCATTGCTTACAACATTTACACATTTATTTTTCGTCAAGTTTTCACGACTGTAAGCGTGAAAAATTTTCCTTTCGAAGTTCTGTTTCGATCATTATCTGAACTGTGGTTATTACTTTTGTCATTTGCGCTTACCTTTTATCGATCGTTACACGATTGGCAATATCCTTTGATCAGTTCTTATATTTCGATTGATTATATGACTTGATATATTTTTTTTTTCGTAAGACATTGAGCAATTGGATTTGCATTTTATGGCTTGCCTAATTTATTGATTCTTTGAAATGCATAAGGGTTTTGATTAAATTTTTATATGAGTAATAGGATCCTTATGTTAATCTTTTATATTTGTTTGGCTTGTCAACTATTGGGCACCTTGGTTAAACTCATGAATCAATACACTAGCGCATTTTTTATTTGTATATTGGGTGTTTAAACACTATGGTATAGTGTTAAGCGTGTATTTGTATGCACATTGAATTCGATCGTTTATACACCTGACTTAATGGATGATCCACTATTATGAATTGAATAGATATATCGACAGTTGTACTTTGACCATAATTGTTTTGCATGGCGGTAAATAAATCCACCACCCTCGCATGCGCACATTAATGCTTCCCCTTTGATTGTTCATTGGTGTTAGACCGAATGCTCTGCTCCTATGCATTGGTGAGTTCGACCCAAACCCTTACTGTTCTCACACCATGGCCCCTGTGAACCCAATGGGATCCAGGCACTGTTGATGTTTGACAGTGCTTGTAGTGACCTCGAGGACAATGGGTGGCTTCCATTTTTACAAAAATTCGAGGGTTTTAACCTCTGTGTAACTTGACAATTCGCCATGACCTTTGATGGTTGTCGAGCCAAGGTCGGCGATATTCAATTGGAAATTGATGAACGATTTATCAGTCCTGCTATGGGTTTGCCTACCACTGGACAACGATGGTCCAAGAATTGCAAAGTAGAGGAGGTCCCATGGACACTGCTCTTCCAGTCACGAAAAATCACCTCCTGTGATAAAGGTTTACCAGTAACTATGTTCAAACAGCGTTGGCATGACTTGTTGATGATAATCAAACAATTTATCACCTGCGAAGGTCGGTACAGGGTTTGTTTTCTTACACCACCTTCGTTTTCTTATGGTTTTTATGGGTTATCAGCTCAATATGCCCTATTATTTTCATAGAAGCCTGTTTAAAATGTCAAACAAGTACAAAAGGAATCAGGCTGATAGTAGCCTTTTTCATTATGGGCTGGTTAAGATTATTGTTGTATGTCATTTGAGTCTATGTGGAGATTGTTAGAGTGATTTCATAGCTCACAATGGTTTCGACGAATCAAACCCTCCATAGGTCAATAAACCTATGGTGAGAGAGGACAAGTATGTACCTCCGATACCCTACAACATTCTGCTACCTAAACCCTTGGCCGACTCACCTATTGACCTACCCCACTTCGTGACTAAGAACGTTGAGACTGTTAAACTTGTGGGCAAAAATCCTAAAGCGAAACCCACTGTAAACGCCAAAGGGAAAAGAAATGCTCTTTTGACTTCTCGTATGGCAAGGAACAAACCAAAACCTCTTGTCGATCCAAACCCCATCGTGTTGAGTGAGGACTCTGATTCAGAAGTGGAGCGTTTCTTGGCTAGTGAATACCCCTATTCGCAAGGTCTGTGTCCCGAACCTTCGTATGACTTTGTGTCAAAACTACCCCCTTGCCTACAAGACAACCCTAACTACCTAGGCATTAAGCTGCCTTGTGAATCCCCCAGTCATTCACCCGAACCCTCTCCTGCTCTGTCAAAACCTATAGTGCCACCCTGTGATCCATGTGGCTCATGGCTAGAGAGGTATTATAATGATGTGCCGATTCTCCAGTCAAAGATTAAATCTTTGGAGGACCAAGTTGCACTGCTTACTAGTCAAGAGGCTAAACTACAAGCCACTGATAAGAAACGAAGGACGACAGGCTCCATCTTGTTTAAAAATGTGGAATCATCTACAGCGGTCATGAATTCTAAGTTGGCATAATTTGAGCAGCCTCACACAGGTATGTTTAATATTAATCATTCTTGTAAATATCGCTTGTTTATATAACGATTCGAATTTGGTTTTAATTAGCTCTGTTCATAGCTTTGATTTTCTTTGTCACATTGTATGCATTCTATACATAGCTCTGCTTTGACTCAATTGAAGTTTGTTTTCCCAGTTTAGCTTCCGTTGGATTTTAATCGATTTGATCGATCTTGGTGTGGATTTGAGTTGTTTGATTTAGCTAAAATGGATGCTTTACTGTCAATTGAAGTCGTTTGTATCTATTCTAGACAGGAGTTGTTTCTCATATTTCAATTTTGAACACAATCGTATTTCGATTCGATTTCGTTATAAGATATACTCTATGATTGGTAATAATTGTGATATGGTTAATTGTTATAGTTTGTTGTGTCATATGACTTTCAAAGAACAGGATTTCGATTCGGATCGTTTCCAATGTAACTCTGTACAAACACACTCAAATCATGAATAGATTCAATCCATAATGATTATGCTAAAACCCTGCCGATTAATTCGTATTGGTTTACTGTTAGCTTGACCCTGTTATCAGTTGGATTCGTATTTGCGATGGATACTCTGTTTAAATTTGATTTGTAAAATGAGATTGGATTCACGATTTGTTTCTATGTTAAACTTGGTCATGATTCGTTTGAAATAAATGATTTCGTTCTAATCCAATTGAGCTTATTTGCCCATTTTACAATAACCAATTATCACTTATGTCGATTCTATTGTGATTGTGGTCAAAGCCGAATCGATCTGGTTATGATTTTGTATGAATTGATTCTCGTACCTGTTTGAATTAATATACATGTGGCGCGAACCGTTTGATGGAATAACAGTTATAGCAATTTTAAAACGATTCTATTTTGATCTGATCGTATCTCCTGTTTTGGAAAAACACAACATTGCATATGATTTTCTTGATTGCATTACTTTCGAATTGAATGTGAAACGATTTGTAAAACTGTTTGGATTTGATTCTTTCTACCCGACTTTGATGACAATCAATACAGAGCATGCTTGTCTCTCTATTTTGTTATTGGATTTTGATCCTATTCGATTTCAATTGGATATGAAACAGTCTTGTTACTGTTCGACCCGATTTTATGATAACAGAAAAACAGAGTATTCTTACCCCTGTTTTCGATTGAGTCACTTTTGATTTTGTTTATTGTTGAATGATAAAATCAATTGAATCTTGAGTGATTAGTTTTAAATTATTATTGGAAGATAATTGGATTTTGATTCTTTTAAAAGATTTGATTTGATTTCAATTTTGATCATGTATGTTATTTTAGACTAGCTATAGAATCGGATGATTCTGTAGCTAAGTCTTTAGGATTAGATTTCTATTGTTTTTGCTAATAAAATATCTTCCTAATTTGTTATTTTTGGTCTATTGCAGATGAATTCGAAATTGCAGTGGATTTGATGAGCAATTAGAGGATATTTGAAATGTTTTGATTTCATTTTAGTTTCCTAGTTTAGTTGATTTTGGGAATATCTTCCCAGATTATGTAAACAGTTTGATATTATCCACATGGAAGTTTTACCCTGTGTGAAGACCTATATATACTTATTATTTTTTGTAATAATGATCCTCATTCATGGGAGAACAAGGATATGGAATTTTAATACAGACTGAGGCAGAATTTGATGTTTTGTTACAGCTTTAGCTTCTCATGATATCAATATTTTGCTTCATGTTATGTGTATCAATTTGTATTTGGTTAACGACTACTTTAGCTATCTTAATCTTTTTCAAATGATATAATTTAATCACTGTAATCAATATTTGATTTCTTCTATTATTTAAAAAAAACATAGCAGTTGCTTGATTCAATTTGTGAAGCACAGATTTCTCTTCTTCATAAGTTGAATTATTAAATATAAGTTTTTGCATAACAGGTTTCCCTTATTGCAGAGATTTATAAATCATATAATTGTTATGATTTTTTATGTCTTGTTTGTCCTATAAATAAACTCAAAGAGAAGCGTAGCCTATCGTTTACGAGAAGCTTTTGGATTATCCAATGTGAGTTTACTTCCTCCGACCAGCTTCGAAGTCATCACACACAGGGCAAACTTGGAGTATTTCCAGGTCAGTTTGTCATTGATTTGTTTAGTATATTTTTTATTATTTTTAGTTAGATTTATATGTTTAATATATTAGATTGTTTAATTTCAGTAAGTTTTATTTCTTATTCATAAAAAATCAACAAAAACATATATTGTTGTCTTAGGGCAGAAATCAAATGAGTTTTACAGGTTTTACTCAAATCTGCAAGTTGTAGATATTGTATATTTGTGAATAAGTTATAGTACAATAAGTAGTTAGACAGCTAATTAGTAGAGTTAGAATAGTATTAGTTTGTATATATAGATAGTAGAATAGTTAGTTTGTTTTAGTAGTTAGTTTTATTTAGATTAGTTTGTTAGTTAGTTTTAGTTTGTTGTATTTAGTTTTTTTTTTATTAGTTTTTTTTATTTATTATTAGTTTGTTTTAGTTTGTTTTAATTGTTTTTACATTAGTTAGTTTAGATTAGTTTTCTCTTTGGTTTTCTTAAGACCTTAGAGCGGCCAACGGAGCCTCTAAACCCGTCAAGGTGGTCCATTCCAAACGTCTTGGGTTATTTAAACAACCCCGAACCGGTTCCACTCTCTCAGTTGACGGACGATCAGTTTCGCCCGTCAACAAATGGCGCTAGAAGGAGGGCCCGAACTTAATTAATGGCACGAGGCGGTCACAAGACTCCTCCACCCCCTAATCGCTCACCTATAGTGACTAGAAGCCGTTCACTTGATAATATTCCCCTTCAAACAGCAACTACTTCAACCGACGATCCTCAAATCACAGTTGAGCCAGCAACCCCTAATCCTACACGTGGTGACCTACAAGATATTGTACGCCAGTCTCTTATCAAAACACACAGTGCCTTAGCTCGTCTTAGGCAACCAAACCGTCTGTGGGGTCAACCTTTGGACTTCTCTGATATCAAAGAACAATTAGGTGACACTAACCTCACTGTGAATCCTTCAGATCCAATCATAAATCCTGTTGCAGGAGGGTCTTGGATACCTCCTTCACCACCTCCCTCATCTCCTTCCTCTTCTGGAGGAGATTCTTCTGACGAAGGCAATTCACCTTCGCAGCCTTCCACACCCACTAGCCCTATGGAAAATCAGCACAACCCTGCTATACCCTGGTTTGATCAGGACGATGTAGTTGTACCTGGAGCCCAGCACCCTTTACCTAAGCACCCGGAGAAATGGCTTCCCAAGTTTGATCCTGATTCAAAACAAATAGTTGAAGATCATATCAAAAAATTTATGTTAGCCATTAGACTCCGCAATGTTGAACATGAAGATGTTGTCTATAGGTTGTTCCCTTACACTTTCGAGGGTAATGCATCCACATGGTACTTTCCCCAACAGCCACACACCATTGTGTCTTGGGAAAAGTTTGAGTCATGCTTTTTGGAAAAATTCGGAGACAGTAAACCTCCGGAAGTCCTGGTCATGGATCTTTCTAGCTTAATAATGAACCTGAAAGAAAAAGTTAAAGACTTTAATCAAAGATTATTAACACTTAAAAACCGAATCCCTGCAGATTTTATGCCTATTGAAAGTCTTATAATAGCTTACTACACTAAAGCGTTACATCAGAGTATAGCTATTTGGGTTAAATTATCCAAGAAATCTACATTGTTAGAAGCCTTCGAGGAGGCCACCCAGATTGAAAAAGATATACTTAGCCTTAAGGATTCTTCCAGTAACGAAACAGAGGCTAGTTCTGCTCCCAAAAAGAGGATTGAAATTCTCTCCAGACCCACTCAAAGTAAAACACAACCTGAAAAGTTTGATTTGGAAAATTTAACTAAAGTTGTTCAAAAACTATCAAATCAAGTTACAGACTTAAAAAGGTCAACTGAAGAAGCTTCCTCAAGTAAAGGACCCTACAAACCTCATTTCCAGAAACCTTTTCCTACCAACCGACCTAATCCAACCACCGAGGGCCTTAATCTAGAAAGTATGCAATGTGCTCTTCAAACAATTCTAGAAGCCCAAGATAACTTGATACCCCCTGATATCCCTCAGGAAGTAGTTGAACAAGAAACGGTTCAAGAAGAAGAGTCTTCTCCAAACATTTTTGGACACTTCTCGAATAGCCTCTTTCAAGCTAACTTCGAGACTGTCCACTCTTATAACACTAGGAGTAAGACAGCAAACAAGCCTTCTACCGAGAACCCTACAACTTCGCCTCCAAATCCTTCTAAATCAGTTGAGACTAAATAGAGTAATGTGAACCCCAACTTAGATTATGATGTTGTTGAAGATCTTAAAAAGTTAAGGGCTAACATTTCTATTTATGAGTTGTTGAAGTTTCCATTTTTGTTACAAAAAATGTTGCAAAATATTTCAGAGAATGGCAAGAATGGTAATGGTAACAAGGTTGTGCAAAGCAAAGTCCCTCAGAAGACTTCCACTAAAAATAATCTTGATCCTTAAGATAAAGGAAGCCTTCCTGTAGCCCCTGTAAATAATGTAAATAATGTAAATAATAATGTAAATAATGTAAATAATGTGGGTAGCATTAGAAAATGCGAGTAAGAAGCCACAAGTTATTACTCCTAGCACTCGCAAAAATATACCACCTTTTCTTTTAACTTTCGAGATTTTCAATAGAAATGTGTATAATTGTATGGTGGACTCAGGAGCGTCATCCAATGTGATGCCTTGGTCTGTCTGCCAAAAGATTAACGCTGAAGTGGAACCATCTACTTTGAAAATCATACAACTTGATCGGACAAATGTTAAAGTTACAGGCGAACTAAAAAATGTAATGATTAGATTATCGTCTAACCCAAAGGTTCATCAAGTTATTGATATAATCGTTGTGTATATTCCAGAAGTGTATGGTCTGTTTTTTAGCAGGGACTGGTCAGAGCAGCTACATGGTTACTTTGCAACGGACTGGTCTCACTTATGGCTCCCATAGAATGGTAAGCCCAACAAGATTAAAGTGAATCGTGAGCGTTACCTTAAGTTCACGGTCATGGATTTGAACAATCCAAACGAACCATATACACCTCCTGTCGATTCACACAAAGTCCAAGGGATGGACACCTTCTTCGGAAATTTCATGGCCGAGGCCTCACCTATCATCAATCCATAACAGCAGTCTAAGATCATAGCATAATTGCAACCAACAGCTTCTATGCAACAGTCCCATGAGCCCGATGGAAATCAAATTTGGTCTCTATATTTCGACGGTTCTAAATCTAAAGAAGGAGCTGGTGTAGGTTGCATCATTATCGATCTGGCAAGTAACAAGACATTAATGGCTTGTAGACTAGAATTTGAATGTACTAACAATACTGCAGAATATGAGGCTTTGTTGCAAGGTCTCAGAAAAGCTCTGGACATGAACATTCAAAATCTGGTTGTATTTGGCGACTCTGAAATAGTGGTTAGACAGGTAAGAGATTCTATACACTGTCTTTCCCCGCATCTCAAAAGATACCAGTCTGACGTATGGAGTTTGATGAACAAATTTTCTGCATTCAATATAAATTCCATTCCTAGATCAAATAACGCTGAAGTAGATTTATTAGCTAATGTTGCTTCTAAACTTCTTCCTGTAGAAGGCTTATCCCCAAACGCATTCTCCGTGGAGCTATTGTTTCAACCATCTGTTCCTGACAATATCACTAACTGGAGAGTATTTGACGATGATCAGCAAATCATTGACTTTCTGCACATGGAAGAAACCTTTCAAGGCGCGGTGATAGATGAACACACACACAACGAAAATTTGCACGACTTTACAGTAATACCTGATCCGAAATCTCCTGAAGCTTTATCGGACATGGTAAACTTGATACCCAAATCCATAGTTAGATTAGAAAAGTTTTATGATTTCGAAGATAAATTTAAAAAGACGGTCAATTGTAAAACTAATAGTTCCTCGTTGTCTTATGAAAAAGTCAATTTAGGAACTAGTGAAAAACCTCAATGCATTAATTTAGGATTGGGATGTTCTCGACAAGAAAAAATTGCATTCATTAAATTATTCAAAGAATTTAAATATGTCTTCGCATGGACGTATGATGATCTCAAAACTTTCCATCCTAATATCATACAACATGTCATCCCGATGAAGCCTCAAACTTTACCCTTCCAACAAAAATTGAGGAAAATGCATCCTAAACTTGAATCGACCGTCCAAAAAGAATTGAATAAACTCCTAAGTGCTAAAATAATTTTTCCTGTTAGGCACACTCAATGGGTGTCCAACCTTGTCCCAGTGCGGAAGAAAAATGAGGAAATCTGACTCTTGTGTCGATTTCCAAAACCTCAATAGAGCGTCTGACAAAGATAACTATCCCGTCCCACCCATGGAACAGATCCTTCAATAGGTATCTGGTTTTGAGAGGCTATCCTTACTGGATGGTTTCTCTGGATACAACCAAGTCCTGATGTCTCTGCCAGACCAACTGAAAACTACCTTCTGTACCCCGTGGGGCACTTATGCTTATCGCAAAATGCCCTTTGGATTGATTAATGTTGGTGCTACCTTTCAGAGAGCAATGGACATTGCTTTTCGAGGCTTAATCAATCAGTCTGACGTATTTTACTTAGATGGTGTAACTGTATTTTCAAAAAACAAAGACGATCATCTAAATCACTTACGAGTCGTCCTACTGCGATATCGTAAATATGGTATCTCCTTGAACCCCAAGAAGTCCATCTTTGCAGTAGAACAGGGTAAACTTCTAGGATTCATTGTGTCTAGCGATGGGATGATTATTGACCTCGAAAGGACTCAAGTCATCACCAAACTTCCCCCACCTACATCCAAAAAATCCATGCAGTATTTCTTAGGACAAATTAACTTCGTGAGAAGATTTGTCCCCAGCTTCTCCGAAATGGTCAGACCCTTACAGAACCTAATTAAGAAAGACACCCAATATCACTGGGGATCTTTAGAAAACCAAGATTTTAATGCCATAAAGAAGGCCATAATAGATGCTCTGTCTCTCATGAGCCCTGACTTCTCTCAAGATTTTACACTCTATACTTTTGCCTCTGATCGTTCCTATGTCGTCATCTTAACTCAGAAGAATGCAGATAACAATGAAGTACCCATCGCCTTTATGAGCTCTGCTTTCAAAGGTGTTGAACTTAACTACCCAGCGGTCGATCGGCAAGCCTACGCTGTTTTCAAAGTAGTTAAACATTTCCAGTCCTATCTTTTGAAGTCAAGGACGAAAGTCATTGTCCCCTACCCTGTTGTGAGGAACTTGTTAGTGCAGAATGAGTTAGGAGAGAAGAGAGCCAACTGGGTCACCTCCTTGCAGGAGTATGACTTAGAAATCACCCCAGCTCAGATCATGAGAGGCCAAGGGTTGTGTAAGTTGGTTGTTGATTCAAAAATTGGACAGCAAGAAGATAGTGATAATTCAAACCTAGGACAAAGCGACCAAAGCCTAATCTGTTGCATGCAAAACCTTGTTAGTCCTTGGTACGACGATATAAGATTCTATCTTGAACATGGATCAGCCCCCCATCACCTTGACCTCGCTAAAAGAAGAGCGTTGAGGCTAAAGTCTGCCTCCTTTCATCTAGTTAGCAGTATACTGTTTCGTCAGAGTTTTGACGGCGTACTGATGCGTTGTCTTGAAAAAGACGAATCAGAGAAGGTCTTGCTCAAGTTGCATGCAGGAGAATCTGGTGGCCACTTCGGTGGTGACACCACTGCTCATAAGGTTCTGAGAGTTAGTTATTACTGGCCCACCCTTTTTAGGGATGCCCATGCCTTGTGTCGTAAATGTATCATCTGTCAGAAAGCATCAGGGTGGTTACAAAAGCCAGCCTTTCCCTTGCAACCCGTCTCAGTGGATTCTCCTTTCCAACAATGGGGCCTTGATATCATAGGTCTTATTAACCCTCCGTCCTCGCAACAACACAAGTATATTGTGACAGCCACGGATTACTTTACTCGATGGTTTGAAGCTGTTGCGCTAAGAACTGTCAACACCAGCCAGGTAATTGCCTTCCTAAATTCAAATATCATCACTCGTTTCGGCATCCCTGATTGTCTGGTCTTTGATAACACCTCATACTTTTCTTCTCTTGAGATGACCAAGTTCGCTTTGGATAAAGGAATTAAGTTGAAGTATTCTGCTAGTTACTACCCCCAGGGCAACGACTTAGTTGGATCAACAAACAATAACTTGATCAAAATAATCAAGAGAACTGTGTCTGAAAATCACAAGAATTGGCACAATGCACTGTTGAATGCATTATGGCTGATAGGGTAACACCCAAAGCCGCTATAGGTAACTCCCCCTTTTTTCTTGTTTATGGCAGAGAATCCATTCTCCCACCACACATTCTTCTTCCTTCACTTCAGTTGTCACAAAAGGTCCAAGAAGAAGATTGTCCCCCTTTAGAAAGCCGCATTAACGCTTTGATGAAGTTGGAAGAGGTAAGAGCCCAAGCTAAGCGCAAGTTAGATCAACATCAACAATTGATTAAAAGCTGGTTCGATTCTAATTATGCTTCATATAGGAATTTTGAAGTAGGCGATCTCGTCTTGAAGTGGGACAAACCACACGAAGGAAAGGGTGAGCACACCAAATTTCAAAACTTATGGCTTGGGCCATTTTTAATTGGTGAAAAGTTGGGTCCTAGTTCGTTTCGATTACAAAATCTTGAAGGGAAGCTTGACACCTACCCAGTGAATGGCCAAGCCCTGAAAAGATACTTTTCTTGATAGCTACCCTTGTATATTATGTAAATATTTCGTTTTTGTTTGCACTTTGCGTTTGCTTTCTGTTTTGATTTTAATTTTGAATTGATTAGTTTTTTGTCTCTTTGAAAAATACGCATACCTGTACACTGAGCCATTCGGACAAAGACGATAGAAAAATTTCTTCGCTTAAATAACTTCTGAAAAATCTGTATGAACATCAATGATATATTGCCGAAATTGATAGTCTGTGATGGAAAATTCTGTTGTTTGAAAGAAGTTTACTGATTTCAATCTCTGAGCAAAGTTTGTCATGGTCATCTATTATCTTTTTATGTTGTCCCTTTTCCGTAAAGGAATGAACCAAAAGACGTCCCCCTGTCGTAAGAAGTTGTTTTACAAATAAAAAATCTCTGAGGATGAATAAAGGACAGTGCAAAAAATTCTGATGAGGTTTGAAAAAATATGTTAAAATATTAAAATTTTCAGCGTCACCCCGCTCAGCTATATACCTTTGAAAAAAAAAAAAAAATATGAATAAGAGATGTGGGAAGTGTTTGTAAACCCGTCGGGATACTGAACAGGTCTGCTGGCAGCGGGTAAATGCAAGCATGGCGCCAAGACAACTTCGTCGGGGTACTGAACAAGCCCGCTGGCAGCGAAGCAATGTCGAGTATATGAAAATTTGTAAAAAAGAAAAGAAACCTCTTTAATGTCCTTTATTCTGATATAGAACTTCTTAACAGGATACGGATATCAGAGTGGGTTAAATGGCAACCCTGTCGAGGCTATGGACGCCTGCTGGCAGTAGTGGCCATGCCAACAGTATTGGAGATTTTATCTTTAATATCGTGACTTGTTGATCTCAAGGTTGTCATTGGTTTTCATCTTTTAAAACACTGCTGGAAAAAATGATTAATGATGATGTTAGTACGATTTTCTGGTTGTTATTTTTGAGTTTGAAATTTTCTCTGATGTCCTAATCTAAATTTGTTTTGACAGAGATAACTGCTTCTACCAGTGTGTCGCCATTGTTGGCAGCCAACTCACTTTTTCCTATCATCTATAAGCTGCCTACACCTATGTCTTGCAAACATAGAAGTTTTGTCACAATTTCGAATAAACGATACTTTCATTGCTTACAACATTTACACATTTATTTTTCGTCAAGTTTTCACGACTGTAAGCGTGAAAAGTTTTCCTTTCGAAGTTCTGTTTCGATCATTATCTGAACTGTGGTTATTACTTTTGTCATTTGCGCTTACCTTTTATCGATCGTTACACGATTGGCAATATCCTTTGATCAGTTCTTATATTTCGATTGATTATATGACTTGATATATTTTTTTTTTGTAAGACATTGAGCAATTGGATTTGCATTTTATGGCTTGCCTAATTTATTGATTCTTTGAAATGCATAAGGGTTTTGATTAAATTTTTATATGAGTGATAGGATCCTTATGTTAATCTTTTATATTTGTTTGGCTTGTCAACTATTGGGCACCTTGGTTAAACTCATGAATCAATACACTAGCGCATTTTTTATTTGTATATTGGGTGTTTAAACACTATGGTATAGTGTTAAGTGCGTATTTGTATGCACATTGAATTCGATCGTTTATACACCTGACTTAATGGATGATCCACTATTATGAATTGAACAGCTATATCGGCGGTTGTACTTTGACCATAATTGTTTTGCATGGCAGTAAATAACTCCACCACCCTCGCATGCACACATTAATGCTTCCCCTTTGATTGTTCATTTCTATTAGACCGAATGCTCTGCTCCTGTGCGTTGGTGAGTTCGACCCAAACCCTTACCATGTGCTCACACCATGGCCCCTGTCGTCCGAGTTGAACCCAATGGGAGCCAAGCACTGTTGATGTTTGACAGTGCTCGTAGTGACCTCGAGGACAATGGGTGGCTTCCATTTTTACAAACATTCAAGGGTTTTAACCTCTGTGTAACTCGACAATTCACCATGACCTTTGATGGCTGTCGAGCCAAGGTCGGCGATATTCAATTGGAAATTGATGAATGATTTATCAGTCTTGCTACGGGTTTGCCTGCCACTGGACAACGATGGTCCAAGAATTGCAAAGTAGAGGAGGTCCCATGGACATTGCTCTTCCAGTCACGAAAAATCACCTCCTGTGATAAAGGTTTACCAGTAACTATGCTCAAACAGCGTTGGCATGACTTGTTGATGATAATCAAACAGTTTATCACCTGCGAAGGTCAGTACGGGTTTGTTTTCTTACACCACCTTCGTTTAATTATGGTTTGTATGGGTTATCAACTCAATATGCCCTATTATTTTCATAGAAGCCTATTTAAAATGTCGAAGAAGTACAAAAGGAATCAGGCTGATAGTAGTCTTTTTCATTATGGGCTGGTTAAGATTATTGTTGTATGTCATTTGAGTCTATGCGGAGATTGTTGGAGTGATTTCATAGCTCGCAATGGTTTCGACGAATCGAACCCTCCACAGGTCGATAAACTTGTGGTGAGCGAGGACAAGTCTATACCTCCGGTACCCTACAACATTATGCTACCTAAACCCTTGGTCGACTCACCTATTGACCTACCCCACTCCGTGACTAAGAATGTTGAGACTGTTAAACCTATGGGCAAAAATCCTAAAGCGAAACCCACTGTAAATTCCAAAGGGAAAATAAATGCTCGTTTGATTTCTTGTATGGCAAGGAACAAACTGAAACCTCTTGTCGAGCCAAACCCCATCGTGTTGAGTGAAGACTCTGATTCAGAAGTGGAGCGTTTCTTGGCTAGTGAATACCGCTATTCGCAAGGTCTGTGTCCCGAACCTTCGTATGACTTTGTGTCAAACCTAACCTCTTGCCTACAAGACAACCCTAACTACCCAGGCATTAAGCTGCCTTGTGAAGCCCCCGGTCATTCACCCGAACCCTCTCCTGCTCTGTCAAAACCTACAGTGCCACCCTGTGATCCATGCGGATCATGGTTAGAGAGGTATTATAATGATGTGTCGATTCTCCAGTCAAAGATTAAATCTTTGGAGGACCAAGTTGCACTGCTTACCAGTCAAAAGGATAAAATACAAGCCACTGATAAGAAACGAAGGACGACAGGCTCCATCTTGTTTAAAAATGTGGAATCAGCTACAGCGGTCGTGAATTCTAAGTTGGCATAATTTGAGCAGCCTCACACATGTATGTTTAATATCAATCATTCTTGTAAATATCGCTTGTTTATATAACGATTCGAATTTGGTTTTAATTATCTCTATTCACAGCTTTGATTTGCTTTGTCACATTGTATGCATTCTATACATAGCTCTGCTTTGACTCAATTGAAGTTCGTTTTCCCAGTTTAGCTTCCGTTGGATTTTAATTGATTTGATCGATCTTGGTGTGGATTTGAGTTGTTTGATTTAGCTAAAATGGATGCTCTGCTGTCAATTGAAGTCGTTTGTATCTATTCTAGATAGGAGTTGTTTCTCATATTTCAATTTTGAACACAATCGTATTTCGATTCAATTTCGTTATAAGATATACGCTATGATTGGTAATAATTGTGATATGGTTAATTGTTACGGTTTGTTGTGTCATATGACTTTCAAAGAACAGGATTTCAATTCAGATCATTTCCAATGTAACTCTGTACAAACACACTCAAATCATGAATAGATTCAATCCATAACGATTATGCTAAAACCCTGCCGATTAATTCGTATTGGTTTACTGTTAGCTTGACCCTGTTATCAGTTGGATTCGTATTTGCGATGGATACTCTGTTTAAATTTGATTTTTAAAATGATATTGGATTCATGATTTGTTTCTATGTTAAACTTGGTCATGATTCATTTGAAATAAATGATTTCGTTCTAATCCAATCGAGCTTATTTGCCCATTTTACAATAACCAATTATCACTTATGTCAATTCTATTGTGATTGTGGTCAAAGCCGAATCGATCTGGTTATGATTTTGTATGAATTGATTCTCGTACCTGTTTGAATTAATATACCTGTGGCGTGAACCGTTTGATGGCATAATAGTTATATCACTTTTAAAATGATTCTATTTTGATCTGATCGTATCTCCTGTTTTGGAAAAACACAACATTTCATATGATTTGCTTGATTGCATTACTTTCGAATTGAATGTGAAACGATTTGTAAAACTGTTTGGATTTGATTCTGTCTACCTGAATTTGATGACAATCAAAATAGAGCATGCTTGTCTCTCTATTTTGTTATTTGATTTTGATCCTATTCGATTTCAATTGGATATGAAACAGTCTTGTTACTGTTCGACCTGATTTTATGATAACAGAAAAATGGAGTATTCTTACCCTTGTTTTCGATTAAGTCATTTTTTATTCTGTTTATTGTTGAATGATAAAATCAATTGAATCTTGAGTGATTAGTTTTAAATGATTATTGGAAGATAATTGGATTTTGATTCTTTTAAAAGATTTGATTTGATTTCAATTTTGATCCTGTATGTTATTTTAGACTAGCTACAGAATCAGATGATTCTGTAGCTAAGTCTTTAGGATTAGATTTGTATTGTTTTTTATAATAAAATATCTTTCTAATTTGTTATTTTTGGTCTATTGTAGATGAATTCGAAATTGCAGTGGATTTGATGAGCAATTAGAGGATATTTGAAATGTTTTGATTTCATTTTAGTTTCCTAGTTTAGTTGATTTTGGGAATATCTTCCCAGATTATGTAAATAGTTTGATATTATCCACAGGAGGTTTTACCCTGTGTGAAGACTTATATATACTTATTATTTTTTGTAATAATGATCCTCATTCATGGGAGAACAAGGATATGGAATTTTAATACAGATTGACGCAGAATTTGATGTTTTGTTACATCTTTAGCTTCTCATGATATCAATATTTTGTTTCATGTTATGTGTATCAATTTGTATTTGGTTAACGACTACTTTAGCTATCTTAATATTTTGCAAATGATATAATTTAATCACTGTAATCCATATCTGATTTCTTCTATTATTTAAAAAAACATAGCAGTTGCTTGATTCAGTTTGTGAAGCACAGATTTCTCTTCTTCATAAGTTGAATTATTAAATATAAGTTTTTGCATAACAGGTTTCCCTTATTGCAGAGATTTATAAATCATATAATTGTTATGATTTTTTATGTCTTGTTTGTCCTGTAAATAAACTCAAAGAGCAGCGTAGCCTATCGTTTACGAGAAGCTTTTAGATTATCCGGTGCGAGTTTACTTCCTCCAACCAGCTTCGAAGTCATCACACACAGAGCAAACTTGGAGTATTTCCAGGTCAGCTTGTCATTGATTTGTTTAGTATATTTGTTAGTATTTTTAGTTAGATGTATATGTTTAATATATTAGATTGTTTAATTTTAGTAAGTTTTATTTCTTATTCATAAAAAATCAACAAAAACATATCTTGTTGTCTTAGGGCAGAAATCAAATGAGTTTTACAGGTTTTACTCAAATCTGCAAGTTGTAGATATTGTATATTTGTGAATAAGTTATAGTACAACAAGTAGTTAGACAGCTAATTAGTAGAGTTAGCATAGTATTAGTTTGTATATATAGATAGTAGAATAGTTAGTTTGTTTTAGTAGTTAGTTTTATTTAGATTAGTTTGTTAGTTAGTTTTAGTTTGTTCTATTTAGTTTTATTTTGATTAGTTTTTTTTATTTATTATTAGTTAGTTTTAGTTTGTTTTAATTGTTTTTAGATTATTTAGTTTAGATTAGTTTTCTCTTTGGTTTTCTTAACACCTTAGAGAGGCCAACGGAGCCACTAAACCCGTCAGGGTGGTCCATTCCAAACGTCTTTGGTTATTTAGACAACCCCGGACCGGTTCCACTCTCTCAGTTGACGGACGGTCAGTTTCGCCCGTCAACAAAACTTGGGTGAGGAGAAGCTTCTCCCACCATTATATTAAACGGTTAAAAGTCAATGAAGGAGGGAGGTAGGTCAGGGTAATCTACAACTGTCGGTTAACTCTACTTACGACTTACTTCAGTCGGTTAACACTTCAGGAGAAAAGGAGTTGAGTTATGAAAATATCTGGAGCGTCGGAGTTCCCAAGCCCTGAATAGTGCCCTTTTCACCTAGCACTAGATTTTGGCTCATGGTCACATGCTTAACATTGTTTTTAGGAAAAAGGGTTTATGCCCAATGGGTTTAGAGTCAACTCCATAGAATTTAACAAGCCTCCCTCATTTCGAAACACCTTGGATTTAACTTCAATATAGCACAGGTGTTCATGTTGCCAATAACTCGGGTTCGACAATGAATCAACAAGAAAACACGACATGGTTAACTTGTAGGATTTCAGGTAAAAATTACTTAGGGACTCACGATACAGTCATAAATACACCTCAAATGACTAGCGAGCAATACATTAATAATTTCCTAACATAAACCCCTTAAAATATCTAATCAACATATTCATGTAAGGATTAAATTACATATTTAAACATAATCTATATGAACTATAAATATTTCACTTAAACAGGGAGGATCTGACCAATCTACAAAGTTCTGAAAACGTCTGAAATTTATAGTGAAGATTTAAAATATAACATTGTGGCTATTATTCGTTGTCATCAAATGTAACACTTGAAATTTAGACCTTCAAATGATTCTACAATGAATCTATCCATCTATTGTACTAATACTCTCGTAATATAAACAAATTCATCTTATAAATACCAAAAATTGGTGGAACATGTGTGTTGAAGATGTCCTTCCACACCTTGCGCTCCTTCCTTTCCTTTGCTTTCTAATCCCAGAGACTTCAAAGGTACATCCTAGCCAACACTATGGGTACTCTTCTTCCTCCTTATCTCCCCGAACTACAAAGGGGTCAAGCACACAAAAACCAGAACACAATAGCATCTAGGCTTGCCTCACAAGGAAGAGTTTCCACTCTTTTCACAAGCCTGGAATCCCAACTCTCATAAGTAAAAACATAGTCAATCTAAAATTTGGCAGCATAACAATGCCTTCCCCATGGTCTGATCCCCTTCTCTTCTACGTCACTTTCTTTATAGAGCTCTCCCTCATGGATATGTGTACCTCATGCATAATTCATAATTTTTTAGAAATTAAGTTCAAGGATTATTCATTCACTATATATGTCACATTCTCCCTAGGATGCACAACTAATTTCTCTTTTATTTTTCTTTAAAAGCCACCTTTCCACACATTTCCCCATGTGTTCCTAAATTTTCTCTTAGTTATCTCTTAGTTTCCCCAATCCCCTTAATTAATGGGTGTATCCTAACTAGATTTTAGTTAGGGTTGGATTAGGATTCTTCTTAGTTAGTCTAGGGTTGGTTGACTCAAATTCTATTCTATGCACAACCCATTCTCTCAAGTTGTAATTATTTTTAAACGAGGATTTTTTATTTTAACTATTTCATGCACCCTTGTGTATTTTATCAGTTCTTTAGGTTTTTACTTACTATTTCCTAACCATTGATTTCCTTCACATCTTTACTCATGTCAGAATTCAATTATCCCCTTTATTAAAATTCATGGTTGGATTTAATAATTAATGCTCTATTGTTTAATTAATTTAATCCTTCAAGGTCAAATCATTCCAGTGTTTTCTAGGCCACCTATGTTTATTGAATTGGATTTCAATTCAGCGATGTGCCATTCAAGATGCAACCCATGATCCAAGGTTTCCACTCGCATTGGCTTGTTTTTGGAAGTTTTTTCAACTCCTTGGATTCAAAAATCCATTTGGTCGACCTTGTGAGAGACTATGGACTTCTAAGGAATAAGGACCCTATCTTATTGTGCACCCCTTAGAAATCCACATGAGAGACTGTCTCAGTATTCCCTCACGGCATCGTGGACCACCCAACTAGGTAATCGTTAACCTATGGTTATGTCCACGGTGGGAGTGATAGTAGGCTATGAAATGGATGCTCCCACCCCTCTCCCTCAAAATACGGTTTTTTTTGCAAGGCCCATTTACTCCTTATGTGAGTTGGATTAGCAAGAATCATCAAGCCTGCATCCACTAACAAAATAGTGTCAAAATCCATGTATATAAATCATACTAAAATCCATCATACATCATAGGTGCATAATAATTAAATACTCAAACAATACAATCCACTCCCTGACTCAATCTGGAGTCCAAGGAAGCCCTTCGATTCCACCGACATCCATAACCTGTCATGTTTCATGCATACTCGAGACGACTTGTCAAATCACATGTCAACATATATATATATATACACACAACAATAATATAAAGCAGCTATAACACCTCAAAATCATCATATATAACCCAAAATCTTAATGAAATCACAGTGTTCCATACCCGGATCACTTGCAAGAAAGTGTCCTCAAACAATAATTCAATAACAATATGCTCAGTAGAGAGAAGTGTTACATACACCCCCTCCGATTTTCAAATTCATCCTAAAGTTTGTACAATATATGTAAAAGCAAGTAAATAAATGTATCTAACATAGATCTACATGTCTAAATCTATCAAAACAAGTAAGGAAATCATTGACGCATCTCATATGCGTCCTCCCAGGTAGTCAAGTGTGGACTATAATTGTCCCAATGGACCTTGACCTAATCAATTGTTTAACGCCATAGTTGTCGAATTTGATGGTACAAAATACGGATTGGCTCTACCAGGAGAGCACCCTCATCTGACACCTTCAAGGAACTCATTTCAATAACATGTGAAGGGTCACTAATATAGTGTCTCAAAACAGATACATGAAAAACATCGTGCATACACCTCAAAGAGTCAAGAAAGGATAGTCGATAAGCCACGGGTCCCTTCTTTTCCACTACTTTGAAGGGTCCCACAAACCTAGGAGATATTTTAGCACCTTTTCCAAACTTGATTGAACTCTTATACGGTTTTACCCGCAATAAGTCTCTATATCCAACTTCATAATTGTGGTCAATGCGATGCGCATCAGCATAACTCTTCTCCTGATCTTGCACTTATTTAATTCTCTGTCTGATCGATTTCATATGTTCTTCCATTTCTTGAATCATTTCTGGTTCTACCAGTACTCTGTCCTCAATTTGATCCCAACTCAACGGCATCCAACGCAGTGGCCCATAAAGAAACTCAAATGGTGCCATCTTAATCGTACTTTGATAGTTGTTGTTGTATGCAAATTCTACTAGTGGAAAGAATTATTCCCGACTTTTTTGTTGATTCATTACATACATATGTAGCATATCCTCCAAAATCTGGTTTTTCTTTTCTATTTTCTCATATGTTTATGGGTGATAAGTTGTGCTAAATTTTAATTGTGTTCCCAAAGCCTCTTGGAAACTGGTCCAAAATCATCATGTAAATAGTGATCCTCGATCGGATATGATTCTTTTTGGAACCCCATGTAATATCACAATAAAACTGACAAACACTCTAGTTATGTCTAGTTTCTTATACATCATATGCACTGGAATAAAGTGTGCACTCTTAGTCAGAGTGTCAACTACCACAAAAATCAAATCATGTCTTCTTGTTGTTAGTGGCAATCCAACAATAAATTCCATCGAAATGACTTCCCATTTCAATTAAAAAATAGTTTGTGGTTGTAACCATTCTGTTGGATGTCTATGTTCAGCCTTCACTTGCTGACATTCTAGACATCTCTCCATGTAACTAACTATTTATGCCTTCATTCCCTTCCATAAGAACAAAGGATTAATATCTTCATTCATCTTTGTGACTCTCGGATGAGCCATGTAAATTGTTTGATTCTCTTCACTTATGATCAAACTCCTTAGTTCATAATTAGGTGGTACATAAATTCTTATGTTAAATCTCAATAATCCATTGTCATCTAGTGAATAACCTTCATACCTCAGTACCATCATGATATCTTTTCCAATATTTTTCTTAACTTCCTTATACCAACCATCGTCGATTTGTAAAGTTAGAATCTTTTCTCAAAGATTTTTCTTAAGAGGTTACACCGAAAATATGTGTGGCCTCCTACTCAGCACATCTTCCACTCGGTTCACGATTCCTTTAATGTAATAAATTTCAAAGTCGTATTTGCTAAGAAATTTTGACCAACGCCTTTGTCGTGCATTCAGGTCACTTTGTGTAAAAATATGTTGCAATCCACAGTGATTTGTCTTTAGTTCAAATTTTCGTCCAATCAAATAATGTATCCATACTCTCAAGGCGTAAACAATAGCAAATAACTCAATTTCATGCGTTGCATAGTTCTCTTCATGCCTTTTCAATTTCCATAAAATGAAAGAAATCACTCAACCATCTTGCACCAAAACTCCGCCTGACCCTTCCTTGGATGTGTCTATGCATACCAAGAACTCCTTGTCCATGTCGAGGAATTTTAGTATCAGTGTTGTCGTCAAAAACTCCTTGAGCCTTTGAAATGCTTCCATGAATTTCTCAGTCCACAAGAACTTCTTGTTCTTCTTCTGCAATTCCGTGATCAATTTTTCTATCTTCAAAAATCCTTCGACAAATGGTTGGTAATATCTGAATAAACCCATAAAAATGAATACTTCGTGTACTTTTGTCAATGCTGGATATTCTGTAATAGCGTTTACTTTCATTTGGTCCATAGCGATATCTTCGCTAGATATGATATGTCCCAAGTAGTGAATCTTAGAAGGGTAAAGAGAGAATTTTGATAGCTTCTCGTACAGTTTGTTTTCTCTTAGGCATTGCATGACCAACCTCAATTGTTCATCATGCTCTTCCTTCTTTCGAGTATAAATCAGTATGTCATCAATAAAAACTTGAACAAATTTATCCAATTATTCATGGAACACCCCATTCATCAAATTCATGAATACCCCCGGGGAATTTGTCAATATGAATGGTAGAACTGTAAACTCATAGTGTTGAAATATCATCTTGAAAGTGATCTTAGGGATATCTTCTTCCTTTATCTGCAATTGGTGATATCTTGATCTCAATTCAATCTTTGAAAATATCGTCGCCCCTTTCATATAATCAAACAAATCATCTATTCTTGGAAACAAATATTGTTTCTTGATCATTGCTTTGTTCAATTGACAATATTCCATACAAAGTCTCCACGGCCCATCTTTCTTCCTTACAAAAATAACTAGTGCACCCCAAGGTGACATACTTGGACGAATAAGTCCCAAATCCAACAATTCCTTCAATTTCATTTTTAACTCCTACAATTCAGGCGTTGACATTCAATAAGGAGCTCTTGCAATAGGTTTAGTTCCTGGTTTCAAGTCTATTGTAAACTCCATCTCTCTTTCAGGCAGTAAGTCCGGTAACTCTTCTGAAACAATGCCTGCAAATGCTTTCACTATAGGAAGGTTTTCTAGTCCTTCTGCCTCTCCCTTTTCATTCAGTGCTAAGATTGCATATAGTTTGCATCCCTTGCACATACTCTTTTTCAATTGTAGGGAAGAAATGAACCTCAAGGAAATCCCCTAGTTTCTTCCTACAATCAGTACTCTACTTTGTCCCAAATCATCTATCAAACTTAATTGTTTCATCTTACAGTTAAGTATCGCATCATGCTATTCCAACCAATCCATACCAATCACTATGTCATAAGATCCCAATATCGTGACATAAATATCTACCTTGGTTACAAAGTCTTCCAATTTATGGCTATAGCATGTAACCTTTCCTTCAACCTTCTATTTGGCACCCAATTTCCTTTCTACGTACTTGAACTCATCCTGCTCGACTGCCTTTACCTTAATTCTCTTCAGTGTTGCACTATAGATGAAGATCTCTATAGCACCTAGATTTATCAATACACTGCATTTTTGGTCTGTGATCATACATGATGTCTCTAGCACACTAGACTAATGCTCAGTCTGGCGGTTATTCACCATTGCATGTATCATGTGGACCTTGCCCAAATCTCCAATTGTAGTGGTTCCTAATGATCCGGTTGCTCTAGCCTTCTTAATCAAACAGTCTCCCTGGTAATGTGGCTCACCACATGTCCAGCATCCAGTCTTCGGTCCAGTGCTCCTTGTCCCTAAAGTAGAAGTTGTTGGTCTAACATCTTGTGATCCTGGTATGTTCTGTTGAATGGGCCTAAACTATTTTTGTGGTCAACGTTTTTGTTGTTTTGATCCTCTATAAGGAGTCCTCTACTGAGGATTATGTCATCATGGTGTCGTAAACACAGGTCCTCCTAGAGTAACTTGAGGCCCTATAGTATGTTTGGGTGGTGTCGGATGTTGTTGCACTCCTTATGACTTATGTCTAGTCTGTCTAGAGGAATCCATGCCTTGTCCCATGCCATTCAACTCTTCCTCAGCTATGAGGGCCTTCTGAACCACATCATGAAAATTTTGAGGCATTAAGATCATCACCTTCGTATGAATGTTGGATTTAAGGCCAAACAAGAACTTGTTGACATTCAACTTCTTTATGTTCAGATGTGGAGCATACGTAAGTAGCTCCATGAATCTGGCCTCATACTCAGGCACCATTAAGTTGATGTTCAATGAATTCTTCGGTCAAATACCTTTCCCAGAACCGTTCCTCAAACAGTTCCCATGACACATATTCAACGACCATGTTTAACTGAGGAAAGAGTGTCTTCCACCATAGAAGGGCAGTCCCATTCAGCTGAAAGACCGCCATGTGGACCTTCATGTTGGAGGTGTAATCATGAAGTGTGAATCATATTTCCATGTTCTCCAACCATGCCTCGGTGGCTAAGCCGTCCGGGGAACCCAAGAACTCAGGAAATTTCACCTTCTCAAGTTCTCGGTGTATGCTACTACTACCAACGAGGGTGCATTGTGAACCCTAATTAGGTACAAACGCTCTTCCCTCATCTCTATCCAGTTGTTTTATCAACACCTCTTAAATCCTCTTGAAAGATCTCATCATACTTACTACATCTCCCACAACAATTTGCTCTTTCTCAAAATTATGTTCATCTTCCTGGGGATTATACCTTTCGAGCGTGGATGTTATCAGAGGTGTCACACCCCTTCCTCCAGCACCACATCGTCTACTTCTCCTACGTCCTCTAACCATGAGTGCCATCAAGATAAATTTCTGGATATTTATTAGTGATTTAATTCAATCCTTTCGTTTAACACAGTGGATAGCGTAACATTCCAATGTCGGGTTGAACCCCACTATGATACCATATGTAACATCCCCTCTGGTACGTCATATAAATACATGAGAAACAATCTGATTTTTTTTTTTGAGACATTAATAAGAATCATTAGAACAGGAGAAACATGACAATAACATACTTCAGGCGATTGCAGTTACATTCATGATAATAACATATATCAGTAAAACACGTTCTTATTAATTCATTTGCAAACTAGATTTAGATCTACTTGAAGCATGAAGGAGTCTGTCACTTCACATAAAATGAAAAAAAACTACCCACCCAACCTATCCTGGAAGTTTAGGACTTCCAAGACACATAATTAATTCTCGATTCTAGGATTCGTCTGATTGATCTTGACCATTTAATGTCTCAATACTAGCGATTGTTCTGAGGAACAAGGAAGTTTATAATTCCCATAATATCATTTCATTCCAAAATTTTTAATATACAAACAGCATTCTTAACTACCCTTCTATAAACAGAGAAAAAACGGTAGCCTGGTTACTTCATCAAGCATCATTGCATGTTATTTCAATACCTTATCACCTTAGTCATTAAGGATAGGAAGACATTCCAGAAACACCACGACAATAATCTTAAACAGAAAACAAAATCTTTTTAACCTACAATTTACCATTTAAGACAGATTTAAATCACTAAGATACAGTGAAGAAATAACATGTAACTGGGAGAGATTATGTTCTAAGAAAGATTTTAAGTTATGTAAGAAGCATGAAGCTTCTCTTCTAGTAACAAAGTGCAACACCTCCAGATTCAATTCTAGGAGTGTGTAGATGGATCCTTGAAGGCCCAATTTTTGGAATATATAGCACCCGAATTTCACAGAGACGCTCTCAATTCTAGTAGAGGTCTAAACTTTTGGAAGTACAAGCTCAGGAGATACAGTGAAAACATACACAGGGGAGGCACAAGTACGCACTCAACAATTAGCATCTAAATCTCATGAGGGATGCACTAAGAGCATTGGATTTCAAATCAATGAAAATATCAAGAGAGATAGGGGTGCAGGGTTCAAGGAGGGGTCAATATCATAGAACTAGGAGAAAGCTACAGTAATCATCAGATCTGGGAGTTGCAGAGGAGGGTCATTGGATCAACAGTCGATTAAGTCTCGATCGTCAGATCTCAGAAAGGGTAGATCAATGACAGGGAGCCATTGCGGGATCAGAGAGTCAAGTTAACTATCACACCAGTTTGGGTTCCACAATCCACACGAGACGTCGATTGTCACCTACAAACAGATCAACGGTTGGCATCGGTCACACTACCAACGCGTAGTTTTGAATGTGGAAATAGGGAGAGGGTTTAAACATCATTTTAGTCGAGGCTCCACAATCCTCCCAAGCCATCAATATTCAATATCGATGAAATCACAAGCATTGAATTAACACGTCGATTATCACTCAAGGAAATGGGACGCAATCATAGCTCTCGATCATACAAAGGGAGGACAGAGGCCCTTCGGTCTAGTTGACAAGGAGGGAAGACCCCTAAATTCTAGAAGCTTCGAAGTGATAAACACCGTAGATCAGAGAGTGTTTTATACTCGTTGGATCTGTTAAGATTTTCGGGTTAAAGGCGGATGGTTAGATAAATTCAATATGCTCAAGGTTTAATCTTAGGGGAATCTCACTCCGGGAGAAAAGGGAAGTGGAAACAATGAACAACCCAAAGTCCCAAACCCCGAAATGAATCTAGACCATTGATCCAGGACCAATCATAGTCGTTGGATGAAATCCAAGTGGAAGTAAAGCGTAAGCACTTCCATTGTTCACCACTTTGGCATTGACCACTAAGGTGAAAAGAAGTCTAGAACATGCAAAAATACCCAAAGGCTGAAGCCCCAGAGTCACGAAGTAAGACACATGGCAACACAATGAAATCCCATGTCATCATAGTCCACGTCAACAAGATCACGTCAGTAAGGACATGTGGTGCAATTAGATAGTGACAAGTGTCAAGGTCTAGTTGGCAGTTTAGGTACAAAATTTATGAATCAAGGTGACACGTGGCAACCACTCAACTAGTGCAAAGTCAACAGTGACATTAGCATCCGTGTCACTCTAGGAGTATGTCACTCTGAGAGTATGTCACTGTGGGATATTTGAATCCAAAGTAAACATGGTTCTCCAAAGAGTCAGATCTCTAAAATCATTTATAGTCATACATCGAAGCAAGGTATAGGGATCGTTGATCTCTGATTTTAACGAGATTCGTCTCTCTAGATAAGTTAACGATAAGGGTTAAATATTTTGAAGACCTCTAAGTTTTGAACTTCCAAAGTAAAGGAGATTTTTATATCTGGAGAACAACGAGGATCGTTAGATCTTCAATTCTGAGTCCTTTGGAGGGTCGACAATCCAGCACTCCGAAGGAAATACGTCGATGGTTACAAAAATATGATACTCCTAGAGTTACGAACTTTAGAGGGGATCCCCACCATATAAACTTGGGTGAGGAGAAGCTTCTCCCACCATTAGATTAAATGGTTAAATGTCAATGAAGGAAGGTGGTAGGGTAGGGCAACCTACAACTATTGGTTAATTCAGCTTACGACTGACTTCGATCAGTTGAAACTTTAGGAGAAAAGGAGTTGATTTATGAAAAACTTTGGAGTGTCAAAGTTATGGAGCCCCGAATAGCGCCCTTTTGACATGGCACTAGGTTCTAGCTCATGGTCACATGATTAATGTTGTTTTTAGGAGAAAGGGTTTACGCCCTACGAGTTAAGAGTCAACTCGGGAGAATTTAATAAGCCGCCCTCATTTCGAAACACCTTGGATTTAAATTCAATATAGCACAAGCGATCATGTTTCCAGTAAAGTGGTTATAACAAAGAATCAACGGGAAAACACAACATGGTTAACTTGTAGGATTTCAGATGAAAATTACTCTAGGACTCACGATACAGTCGAAACTACTCCTTAAATGAATAGCGATCAATACATTAATAACGTTCTAACATAAACCCCTTAAAAACTCTGATCAACATATTCAGGTAAGGATGAAATTACAGATTTAAACATAAGATATATGAAATATAAATCTTTCACTTAAATAAGGAGGATCTGACCGATATACAGACTTCTGAAAATGTCTAAAATTTACTGTGAAGACTTAAAATATAACATTGTGGCTATTATTCGTTGTTAGAAAATGTAACACTTGAAATTTACACCTTCAAATGATTCTACAGTGACTCTATCCATCTACTATACTGATACTCTCATAATATAAACAAATTCAACTTATAAATACCAGAAATCGGTGGAACCTGTGTGTTGAATATGTCCTTCCAGACCTAGCGCTCCTTCCTTTCCTTCGCTTGTTAATCACATAGAATTCACCGGTGTTGGCCCTTGACCAATTTTTGAAGGATACTTGGTCATATTTGACCATTTTGGGACTGTGACAGCTTGCCAAAGACGGAGTGCAATGCGAAGCAAGCAAGACCTATTTTTGGGTACCTTTTAGGGTTTTTGGGTTGATGTAAAAGGAAAGGGATGTCGGCATGTGGGTTTGTTAATATTATGGTAGTTGTGGGAGGTATTTACCTCCATGTGTGAACCTGATGAGAATAGAAGACTCCAGAAAGAAAGAGAAAACCCTAATGAGTTGGCTAATAACCCTAGAAGTCTTGTCAGCTCAAGAAGATAATTTATATTAGGTTATTAGCCTCCAAGAGAAGAAGTCGGCCAGAAATAATAATAATATACTAAACAGACACATATCTAGAAGGAGAAGTCGGCCCCAACAAATCTAGTAGAACCAGTATAACTACAGGGCGCCAGTTCTCATTTAATACATCTCAGAACTGCAGTTCCTAGTTTTGTGCGCACTGCAGTTCCCAGTTTGGTGTGCACTGCAATTCCTAGTTTGGTGCGCACATGTGGAGGAGGGTTGCAAGTGCAGCTGCAATAGCAGCTAGCTTTCAGTATTGGCTTGGACTATCTCTTGGCTAAGATTTGGACTATCTGATCAGCTAAGGCTTGGACTATACTATACTTTGTAAGAATCTCCCAGTTAAGAGATCAACTACAAGATATTGAAGAGATCACTTCAGAGAAGGAATTGGTGAACATAGTACTCAATGGTCTTCCCAAGACATGGGATGCATTTTTCGTAGGCATGAACACAAGGAAGGAGTACATGACATTTGAAGAACTTTGGACTTGTTGTGCTCAAGAAGAATCAAGGATCAATGCAAAAGAGAAACCCCGGAGGAAGTACGATGATAAAGCCTTCACGGCAAGATTCAAGAACTTCAGGAACAAAAGGAAGTTTGGTTCAAGGAGGAAGCCAAATCAAGAGAAAGACATTTCAAAAGTACAATGCTTCAACTGTCAAAAGTGCGGTCACTACAAGAATCAGTGTTCTGAGATAAAGAAAAGGAAGGAGAAACACAAAGCATCGATTGTCGAAGAAAAGGAACTTACAAAGAAGACTAAGTGTTAGGACCACACAATGTACCTTTTTGCCTATACTTTTTGCCACTATTATACTCTTGATCACCCATATTTAGACTCATACTATCACTTTATCTGATCATCTCAAAGATATACAATGTCCCTTCTCATTACTATACGTTTAATCTGTTTTGCATAATATTTTACATCACTCTCGTACTTGACCATTGATTAGAAATGCATAAGTGTTCAAAACTGCAGATTTGCTGAAACACAGAACTGTCCAAGGTCGTTGTTGCTGAAACACAGAACTGATGCTGAAACACGGAGCTGCTATACAGTCTGAGGTCGCATATGCTGAAACACGGAGTTGCCTTATAGTCCGAGGACGCAGATGCTGAAACACAGAGCTATTATACAGTCCGAGGTTGCAGATGCTGAAACATGGAGTTGCCTTATAGTCCAAGGTCACAGATGTTGAAACACGGAGCTGTTACACAGTCCAGAGTTGCATATGTTGAAACACAGAGGAAACCGCCAGGACCGACGATGCTGAAACTCAAAGGAAGTCGTTACAATCAAGCGGTCAACAAGAATGCCGACATAGTCAGAGCACAATTCACGTGGCTGAAATAGCCCGCGAATTGCGATGATGAAATAGCATCAGCAACAACAAGTTGTTACACCAGTCGTAACAGGAAATATCCCATTCAGCTCCTGTAATAGAATTTGGTTGCGTGAGACTAGGACATCCTATGCTGGTTTAGAAAATAGATCCGACTAAGGATAGGACTCAGATATGCATTGTAATTATTGTATCGAAGGGATTTCCTCTTTAAATAAGAGGAAATCATCATTCGAGGGAGCCAAGTTTTAGGTATTGAAGCAACTCCAGAGAAGCGAGACGTATTCTATTTTCCAAACTGTAATGTGATATTTCGACAGATGAATATAAGACTGCTTTGAGTATCCTTCTCTAGCCTTTTCATTTCAGGGGAATCTTGTGAGAAGGGAGGGACCACCTTCTTCACAAGATTCACCCATTAGTTTAGAAGTGTGTTAGTACCGTTTCTGTTTATGCTTTGATTTAACTGTCGTTTGTTGAAACGCTGTTTTTAATGGATTCCGCTTTGCTGAAACACTACTGACTCTGTTTTAGATTATTGAATGAAATTCGTAATTCTTTTCATTAGAAATCTTGTGTGATGATTTTATGAGGCTAGCTAGAAACAGGGTTAAGGGTTCATGCTTAGACAGGAAGGAATCAAAACACCTTGTCTTCTATAGATTTCATTTAATTCTGCAAGTGTGCTAGCCAGGGATCGGGTTAAGGGTTCCTGCTTAGACAGGAAGGAATCAAAACACCTTGTCTTCTGTAGATTTCATTTAATTCTACAAGTGTGCTAGCTAGGGATTGGGTTAAGGGTTCCTGCTCAGAAAGGAAGGAATCAAAAACACCTTTTCTTCTGTAGATTCCAATTACTTCTGCAAGAGTGCTAGCCAGAGACTGGGTTAAGGGTTCCTGCTCAGAAAGGAAGGAACCAAAACATCATGTTCCCTGTAGATTTCCATCATTTCTGCAAGAGTGATAGCCAGAGACTAGGTTAAGGGTCCCTGCTCAGAAAGGAAGGGATCAGACTGTCATGTTCTCTGTGAACCTCAACTTCACAAGTGTGCTAAACAGGAATAGGGCTGAAGGTTCCTGCTTAGAAAGGAAGGAACTACATAGCCTTATTCTCTGTTAGATAGAGTTAATTGTTTTCTGCTTACTATTTTCATGAAAGAGTGTTAGTACTGAAGTCTTTGTTTGAGGGTAAGGGTCTTGTTCTCTGGTTACAGAATAGTTGTTCTTTCCCATTGCAAGTGTTATTCTAATGTAATCTAGGATTCTTAGATTAATCTTTAAGATCTGCAATAGGGAAGTTGCTTTCCTGTGATTTAATTCAGAACTTCAGTTTATTCAAGCAAGTGTGATTAGTATAAGTTTATTTACTACAACACTAAGCTGCTTTTGGAATTGAGCATATATAGTGCGTGGTTATCTTTGAAATAAAAAGACTTCCCTTGGTTGATAATTTATGTATCACTTGATTGTTTGAATCAATTAAGCAATTATACTGACCAACATTTTGGCACCGTTTCCAGGGAAGATAGCTATAGATTTCAAAATCACTTGTGATTTCTTTTCTTTAGATAAAAAGAATGCATGAAAGACCCCAAAGACACTAACCCCACAAGTGGCAAGGGAAAAGGAAATGGAGGAAGAAAGACTTTCATTGACGAGATTTTATCCAAGTCTGAATCTGCTGCTCAACGACCAAACCTTCAAAAACAGAACTCCCAGCCTTCATTTCGAGCAATTTTTGGAATAGGGAAAGAAGTTTGGAGTTCGGAGACAGTCCAGAAGCCAGTAGGAGACATTGAGGATAGAGCAAGTCCAGTGGGAGAGCAGATAGAGGGAAACATGGATGAATACAACGAAGAATTGCATCACGAAGAACAGGCAGGTACTGAAGGTAAGGTAAAAGATGAAAACTCTTTCTCTACACTAGGATTCCCTATTGGCGATCTCCCTAGAGGGACAACCCCCATGAAAAACATTCCACTCTCAGCATTGCCTAATTTTCATGGTTTATCTTCAAAGGATCCTGATGAATTTCTGTTTGAGTTTGATATATTATGTAGAAGCTATGATTATGTTTCTAATGCTCAAAAACTGAAGTTATTTCCAACAACACTAAAAGGGAATGCACTAAGATGGTTTATGAGTCTTGGAGGCCATGTAATCACAACATGGGACCAAATGAAACAGAAATTTATGAAAAAGTACCAGGACTACTGCCGAACGAGAGAAAAGAGGGAGGAGCTATTTAAAATGATGCAGAAAGAGGACGAGAATCTAGAAGACTTTGTAGAGAGGCTACAATACAATCTACAAAGATCCAGTCATCCCAATGTAAGTAAGGA